>BPLQ01005059.1:0-25401 GCA_021605075.1 Caerostris darwini
CAAACATATTCAAATAATTTGTCTTACCTTCCTCGCAGGTATTTCCTTTGAATGGAGCTGACAGTCGCATTTAAATGATTTTCCTTCCACTCTGCAGGTTCCTTCATTTTTACACGGATTCTTTGAACACGGACCTGCAATAAATTTAAAGGTTTTCTATTTATCACATTAAACAGAAAAAAAAAACAAATATAATAAATAAGTTATTCGTTGCACTTGTTTTGCAATTCTAGTCGTCTGTACTAGGATATTTAGGGATAGGATATCTAGTTTATTCTAAATAATAATATAGTGAAGCAGACTTTATTAGTATTATATATTTTACATCATTAAGTGGAAATTTACATGTATTCTACGAGCAAGGAATTGTAAGACTTTGCATTCGTAAATTAGTTCATGTTTATAACCGGAACGTAAACAAACATATTCAAATAATTTGTCTTACCTTCCTCGCAGGTATTTCCTTTGAATGGAGACTTACAGTCGCATTTAAATGATTTTCCTTCCACTCTGCAGGTTCCTTCATTTTTACACGGATTCGTTGAACACGGACCTGCAATAAATTTAAAGGTTTTCTATTTATCACATTAAACAGAAAAAAACAAATATAATAAATAAGTTATTCGTTGCACTTGTTTTGCAATTCTAGTCGTCTGTACTAGGATATTTAGGGATAGGATATCTAGTTTATTCTAAATAATAATATAGTGAAGCAGACTTTATTAGTATTATATATTTTATATCAATAGGTGGAAATTTACATGTATTCTACGAGCAAGGAATTGTAAGAGTTTGCATTCGTAAATTAGTTCATGTTTATAACGGAACGTAAACAAACATATTCAAATAATTTGTCTTACCTTCCTCGCAGGTATTTCCTTTGAATGGAGACTTACAGTCGCATTTAAATGATTTTCCTTCCACTCTGCAGGTTCCTTCATTTTTACACGGATTCGTTGAACACGGACCTGCAATAAATTTAAAGGTTTTCTATTTATCACATTAAACAGAAAAAAACAAATATAATAAATAAGTTATTCGTTGCACTTGTTTTGCAATTCTAGTCGTCTGTACTAGGATATTTAGGGATAGGATATCTAGTTTATTCTAAATAATAATATAGTGAAGCAGACTTTATTAGTATTATATATTTTACATCATTAGGTGGAAATTTACATGTATTCTACGAGCAAGGAATTGTAAGAGTTTGCATTCGTAAATTAGTTCATGTTTATAACCGGAACGTAAACAAACATATTCAAATAATTTGTCTTACCTTCCTCGCAGGTATTTCCTTTGAATGGAGACTTACAGTCGCATTTAAATGATTTTCCTTCCACTCTGCAGGTTCCTTCATTTTTACACGGATTCGTTGAACACGGACCTGCAATAAATTTAAAGGTTTTCTATTTATCACATTAAACAGAAAAAAACAAATATAATAAATAAGTTATTCGTTGCACTTGTTTTGCAATTCTAGTCGTCTGTACTAGGATATTTAGGGATAGGATATCTAGTTTATTCTAAATAATAATATAGTGAAGCAGACTTTATTAGTATTATATATTTTACATCAATAGGTGGAAATTTACATGTATTCTACGAGCAAGGAATTGTAAGAGTTTGCATTCGTAAATTAGTTCATGTTTATAACCGGAACGTAAACAAACATATTCAAATAATTTGTCTTACCTTCCTCGCAGGTATTTCCTTTGAATGGAGACTTACAGTCGCATTTAAATGATTTTCCTTCCACTCTGCAGGTTCCTTCATTTTTACACGGATTCGTTGAACACGGACCTGCAATAAATTTAAAGGTTTTCTATTTATCACATTAAACAGAAAAAAACAAATATAATAAATAAGTTATTCGTTGCACTTGTTTTGCAATTCTAGTCGTCTGTACTAGGGTATTTAGGGATAGGATATCTAGTTTATTCTAAATAATAATATAGTGAAGCAGACTTTATTAGTATTATATATTTTATATCATTAAGTAGAAATTTACATGTATTCTACGAGCAAGGAATTGTAAGAGTTTGCATTCGTAAATTAGTTCATGTTTATAACCGGAACGTAAACAAACATATTCAAATAATTTGTCTTACCTTCCTCGCAGGTATTTCCTTTGAATGGAGACTTACAGTCGCATTTAAATGATTTTCCTTCCACTCTGCAGGTTCCTTCATTTTTACACGGATTCGTTGAACACGGACCTGCAATAAATTTAAAGGTTTTCTATTTATCACATTAAACAGAAAAAAACAAATATAATAAATAAGTTATTCGTTGCACTTGTTTTGCAATTCTAGTCGTCTGTACTAGGATATTTAGGGATAGGATATCTAGTTTATTCTAAATAATAATATAGTGAAGCAGACTTTATTAGTATTATATATTTTATATCAATAAGTGGAAATTTACATGTATTCTACGAGCAAGGAATTGTAAGAGTTTGCATTCGTAAATTAGTTCATGTTTATAACCGGAACGTAAACAAACATATTCAAATAATTTGTCTTACCTTCCTCGCAGGTATTTCCTTTGAATGGAGACTTACAGTCGCATTTAAATGATTTTCCTTCCACTCTGCAGGTTCCTTCATTTTTACACGGATTCGTTGAACACGGACCTGCAATAAATTTAAAGGTTTTCTATTTATCACATTAAACAGAAAAAAACAAATATAATAAATAAGTTATTCGTTGCACTTGTTTTGCAATTCTAGTCGTCTGTACTAGGATATTTAGGGATAGGATATCTAGTTTATTCTAAATAATAATATAGTGAAGCAGACTTTATTAGTATTATATATTTTACATCAATAGGTGGAAATTTACATGTATTCTACGAGCAAGGAATTGTAAGAGTTTGCATTCGTAAATTAGTTCATGTTTATAACCGGAACGTAAACAAACATATTCAAATAATTTGTCTTACCTTCCTCGCAGGTATTTCCTTTGAATGGAGACTTACAGTCGCATTTAAATGATTTTCCTTCCACTCTGCAGGTTCCTTCATTTTTACACGGATTCGTTGAACACGGACCTGCAATAAATTTAAAGGTTTTCTATTTATCACATTAAACAGAAAAAAACAAATATAATAAATAAGTTATTCGTTGCACTTGTTTTGCAATTCTAGTCGTCTGTACTAGGATATTTAGGGATAGGATATCTAGTTTATTCTAAATAATAATATAGTGAAGCAGACTTTATTAGTATTATATATTTTACATCAATAGGTGGAAATTTACATGTATTCTACGAGCAAGGAATTGTAAGAGTTTGCATTCGTAAATTAGTTCATGTTTATAACCGGAACGTAAACAAACATATTCAAATAATTTGTCTTACCTTCCTCGCAGGTATTTCCTTTGAATGGAGACTTACAGTCGCATTTAAATGATTTTCCTTCCACTCTGCAGGTTCCTTCATTTTTACACGGATTCGTTGAACACGGACCTGCAATAAATTTAAAGGTTTTCTATTTATCACATTAAACAGAAAAAAACAAATATAATAAATAAGTTATTCGTTGCACTTGTTTTGCAATTCTAGTCGTCTGTACTAGGGTATTTAGGGATAGGATATCTAGTTTATTCTAAATAATAATATAGTGAAGCAGACTTGATTAGTATTATATATTTTATATCATTAAGTGGAAATTTACATGTATTCTACGAGCAAGGAATTGTAAGAGTTTGCATTCGTAAATTAGTTCATGTTTATAACCGGAACGTAAACAAACATATTCAAATAATTTGTCTTACCTTCCTCGCAGGTATTTCCTTTGAATGGAGACTTACAGTCGCATTTAAATGATTTTCCTTCCACTCTGCAGGTTCCTTCATTTTTACACGGATTCGTTGAACACGGACCTGCAATAAATTTAAAGGTTTTCTATTTATCACATTAAACAGAAAAAAACAAAGATAATAAATAAGTTATTCGTTGCACTTGTTTTGCAATTCTAGACGTCTGTACTAGGATATTTAGGGATAGGATATCTAGTTTATTCTAAATAATAATATAGTGAAGAAGACTTTATTAGTATTATATATTTTATATCATTAAGTAGAAATTTACATGTATTCTACGAGCAAGGAATTGTAAGACTTTGCATTCGTAATTTAGTTCATGTTTATAACCGGAACGTAAACAAACATATTCAAATAATTTGTCTTACCTTCCTCGCAGGTATTGCCTTTGAATGGAGACTTACAGTCGCATTTAAATGATTTTCCTTCCACTCTGCAGGTTCCTTCATTTTTACACGGATTCGTTGAACACGGACCTGTAATAAATTTTAAGGCTTTCTATTTATCACATTAAACAGAACAAAAAAATATGATAATGAAATTATTCTTTGCACTTTATTTTGCAATTGTTGACGTCTGTACAACAACTTATCTCCGATATTTATATACATCAGTGGAAACGTCTGAAACGCGGATTTTTAAAGGTTTAGTCAAGGTTACTTCTATTTGGACTTTTGCGTTCCATTTTGAATATTATCCCCCTATTACCTTCATTCGAAAGCAGAATGCTCTCTGCAAGATGCGACGTCATCTCTTTTCTGACACGATATCAATGTATACCTTTCCATTGACAAAGCATACCATTTCGAAAAGAGAGCGTTCGAATCGTTCAACATTTTTTTTTTTTTTATCATGCTAACCTCTTTTTTTTGGAAAATTGATCTGATACAAACATTAACGCTTCAACAGGATATCCATTCGCAAAATGCATTTTCACCTTTTCTTCATGCGAATAATCAATAATAGCTTCCTTAGTACGTAATCAAACTGAGGACGTGTGACAGAACTCCAATATACTAGTTCAGTAAGGGTACCTTTTATCAGTTCACTTCTACCTTATGTAGTTGTATTGTTGGAAAACTATTGTTTAATTAACGACGCCCTTTCTGTACATAACGCTTTCTCCGGAGTTCCGCACTACCTTTCATATACATAATAGTATCAGAATGATGAAGCTAACGTAAAAGTAAGCATTTATCAATGCAAGTATTATAATTGTCCATCCATTTTCTTTTTAAAAAATGAAACACTTCAAGAATATTCAGAGTGTTTTCCTGTAGACAAAGTGCAGAAAAATCAGCAGAAGCATTTTTGATTGGAAAAGAGCTTACAGAAAAAAAATATATATATATTTATTAATTGAAATATTTCTTACCAAATTCACAATTCTTACCACTAAACGGTGGTTTGCATTGACATTTCAATGACTATCCCTCAAATTTTCATATATCTGTATTCTGATAATGACTTGAAGAACTAGGTCGCCAAACCTAGTGACTTGAAAGGATATATTTTAAAAAAGCATTTAAACTTTAAAACATTATAGCGACTGCAGCTTCGACTTCCATTAGTATCATTTCTTTTAGACGCAATGACTCCCGTCCGATAGAACTAGTTTAGAGTTACTACTTAAATATTTCACGTAAACAATCTTAGGACTTTTTGCATTCCAAATAAAAATATAGTGAAGCAGACTTTATTAATATTATATATTTGATATCATTCAGTAGAAATTTACCAGTATTCTACGAGCAAGGACAAGTATGTGTTTGCATTCGTAAATTAATTCATGTTTATAACCGAAAAGTAAACAAACATATTCAAATAATTTGTCTTACCTTCCTCGCAGGTGTTTCCTTTAAATGGAGGCTGACAGTCGCATTTAAATGAGTTTCCTTCCACTCTGCAGGTTCCTTCATTTTTACACGGATTCTTTGAACACGGACCTGCAATAAATTTAAAGGTTTTCTATTTATCACATTAAACAGAAAAAAACAAATATAATACATAAGTTATTCGTTGCACTTGTTTTGCAATTCTAGTCGTCTGTACTAGGATATTTAGGGATAGGATATCTAGTTTATTCTAAATAATAATATAGTGAAGCAGACTTTATTAGTATTATATATTTTATATCATTAAGTAGAAATTTACATGTATTCTACGAGCAAGGAATTGTAAGAGTTTGCATTCGTAAATTAGTTCATGTTTATAACCGGAACGTAAACAAACATATTCAAATAATTTGTCTTACCTTCCTCGCAGGTATTTCCTTTGAATGGAGACTTACAGTCACATGTAAATGATTTTCCTTCCACTCTGCAGATTCCTTCATTTTTACACGGATTCGTTGAACACGGACCTGCAATAAATTTAAAGGTTTTCTATTTATCACATTAAATAGAAAAAAACAAAGATAATAAATAAGTTATTCGTTGCACTTGTTTTGCAATTCTAGTCGTCTGTACTAGGATATTTAGGGATAGGATATCTAGTTTATTCTAAATAATAATATAGTGAAGAAGACTTTATTAGTATTATATATTTTATATCATTAAGTAGAAATTTACATGTATTCTACGAGCAAGGAATTGTAAGAGTTTGCATTCGTAATTTAGTTCATGTTTATAACCGGAACGTAAACAAACATATTCAAATAATTTGTCTTACCTTCCTCGCAGGTATTTCCTTTGAATGGAGACTTACAGTCGCATTTAAATGATTTTCCTTCCACTCTGCAGGTTCCTTCATTTTTACACGGATTCGTTGAACACGGACCTGTAATAAATTTTAAGGCTTTCTATTTATCACATTAAACAGAACAAAAAAATATGATAATGAAATTATTCTTTGCACTTTATTTTGCAATTGTTGACGTCTGTACAACAACTTATCTCCGATATTTATATACATCAGTGGAAACGTCTGAAACGCGGATTTTTAAAGGTTTAGTCAAGGTTACTTCTATTTGGACTTTTGCGTTCCATTTTGAATATTATCCCCCTATTACCTTCATTCGAAAGCAGAATGCTCTCTGCAAGATGCGACGTCATCTCTTTTCCGACCCGATATCAATGTATACCTTTCCATTGACAAAGCATACCATTTCGAACAGAGAGCGTTCGAATCGTTCAACATTTTTTTTTTTATCATGCTAACCTCTTTTTTTTGGAAAATTGATCTGATACAAACATTAACGCTTCAACAGGATATCCATTCGCAAAATGCATTTTCACCTTTTCTTCATGTGAATAATCAATAATAGCTTCCTTAGTACGTAATCAAACTGAGGACGTGTGACAGAACTCCAGTATACTAGTTCAGTAAGGGTACCTTTTATCAGTTCACTTCTACCTTATGTTGTTGTATTGTTGGAAAACTATTGTTTAATTAACGACGCCCTTTCTGTACATAACGTTTTCTCCGGAGTTCCGCACTACCTTTCATATTCATAATAGTATCAGAATGATGAAGCTAACGTAAAATAAGCATTTATCAATGCAAGTATTATAATTGTCCATCCATTTTCTTTTTAAAAAATGAAACACTTCAAGAATATTCAGAGTGTTTTCCTGTAGACAAAGTGCAGAAAAATCAGCAGAAGCATTCTTGATTGGAAAAGAGCTTACAGAAAAATAAAAAATATATAATTATTAATTGAAATATTTCTTACCAAATTCACAATTCTTACCACTAAACGGTGGTTTGCATTGACATTTCAATTACTATCCCTCAAATTTTCATATATCTGTATTCTGATAATGACTTGAAGAACTAGGTCGCCAAACCTAGTGACTTGAAAGGATATATTTTAAAAAAGCATTTAAACTTTAAAACATTATAGCGACTGCAGCTTCGACTTCCATTAGTATCATTTCTTTTAGACGCAATGACTCCCGTCCGATAGAACTAGTTTAGAGATACTACTTAAATATTTCATGTAAACAATCTTAGGACTTTTTGCATTCCTAATAAAAATATAGTGAAGCAGACTTTATTAATATTATATATTTGATATCATTCAGTAGAAATTTACCAGTATTCTACGAGCAAGGAATTGTAAGAGTTTGCATTCGTAAATTAGTTCATGTTTATAACCGGAACGTAAACAAACATATTCAAATAATTTGTCTTACCTTCCTCGCAGGTGTTTCCTTTAAATGGAGGCTGACAGTCGCATTTAAATGATTTTCCTTCCACTCTGCAGGTTCCTTCATTTTTACACGGATTCGTTGAACACGGACCTGCAATAAATTTAAAGGCTTTCTATTTATCACATTAAACAGATAAAATAAATATGATAACCGATATTTATATACATCAGTGGAAACGTCTGAAACGCGGATTTTTAAAGGTTTACTCAAGGTTACTTCTATTTGGACTTTTGTATTCCATTTTGAATATTATCCCGCTATTACCTTCATTCGAAAGCAGAATGCTTTCTGCAAGATGCGACGTCATCTCTTTTCTAACACGATATAAATGTATATCTTTCCATTGATAAAGCATACCATTTCGAACAGAGAGCGTTCGAATCGTTCAAAAAATTTTTTTTTATCATGCAAACCTTTTTTTTGGAAAATTGATCTGATACAAACTTTAAAGCTTTAACAGGATATCCATTCGCAAAATGCATTTTCACCTTTTCCTCATGCGTATAATCGATCATAGCTTCCTTAGTACGTAATGAAAATGAGGACGTGTGACAGAACTGCAGTATACTACTTCAGTAAGGGTACCTTTTATCAGTTCACTTCTACCTTATGTTGTTGTATTGTTGGAAAACTATTGCTTAACTAAAGGTGACCTATCTGTACATAACGCTTTCTCCGGAGTTCCGCACTACCTTTCATATACATAATAGTATCAGAATGATGAGGCTAACGTAAAATATGTATTTATCAATGCAAGTATTGTAATTGTCCATCCATTTTCTTTAAAAAAAATGAAACACTTCAAGAATATTCAGAATGTTTTCCTGTAGACAAAGTGCAGAAAAATCAGCAGAAGCATTCTTGATTCGAAAAGAGCTTACAAAAAAATTAAAAAAATATATAATTATTAATTGAAATATTTCTTACCAAATTCACAATTCTTACCACTGAACGGTGGTTTGCATTCACATTTCAATGACTATCCCTCAACTTTACATATATCTGTATTTGGATAATGACTTGAAGAACTAGGTAGCAAAAACTAGTGACTTAAAAGGATACTTTTTAAAAAAGCAGTTAAACTTTAAAACATTATAGTGACTGCAGCTTGGACTTGCATTAGTATCATTTCTTTTAGACGCAATAGCTTCTGTCTAATTTTATAGTTACTGCTTATATATTTCACTTAGACAATCTTAGAACTTTTTGCTTTCTAAATAACAATATAGTAAAGCACATTTCATTAATATTATATATTTTATATCGTTAAGCAGAAATTTACAAGTATTCAACGAGCAAGGCATAGTAAGACTTTGCATTCGTAAACTAATTCATGTTTACAACCGAAAAGGAAAAAGAAACATATTCAAATAATTTCTTACCTTCCTCGCAGGTGTTGCCTTTGAATGGAGGCTTACAGTCGCATTTATATGACTGCCCATCCACTTTGCAGGTTCCTAAGTTTTTACACGGATTCGTTGAACACGGACCTGCAATAAATTGAAAAGTTTTCTATTTATCACATTAAACAGAAAAAAATAAATATGATGATGAAATTATTCGTTGTACTTTGTTTGCAATTCTTGACGTCTGTACAACAACTTATCTAGGATATTTATATACATCAATGGAAACATCTGAGACACCGATATTTAAAGGTTTACTGACATGTTCTTTACCTCGCTCCGTTTGAATAAACCATCGTGTGCTCTATTTAGTAAATATTCTATTTGGACTTTTGCGTTCTGTTTTTATACTTGAGTCCAAATAACTAAATCATACGCAAAACGAAGACATTTCATTCCGACAACCTTCAGGGCCAGAATCAAATCGTGTATATATACATTAAAAATGGAACAGCTGCAGACCGCTCCTTGATATAATCCCGCTTTTAGAACATAGAAAATAGAAGTAACTAATGAATCGGACTTTACAATTTCTCTGACCCATTAATTAAATAGACTATTTCAACATGCTACCTTCCAATCCAATTTCTTTAAAATTTACAAGTATTTATCATAAGATGAATCCGAATCGTAAGATGATCTAAAATATATATAGACTACGGTCTTCATATTCTTTTTCATTGAGGGATCATTTAACCACTTGTCTCAAATGAGTCGTTGATCAACAGGAGACTTATTTGTGCTAAAACTAGTTTTTTCGTTACTAAGTAAATCACAAATTTCAAGGAAATAATTGATATATTAAATAACAGTACTATTTTTCTTTTGATGATTTTCAAAAATTTATGGTAAAACCTTTATCTTGAGATGTAAATTAGTCTGGATTTTTCATCAGCCATTTAAGTTTTTACTATCATTTCTTGTTCTGAGTTAATACCTGATAATCTATAAAATCCACTATCATGTTAGTAACTTGGAAATCTGAAAATATCCTACCAATTACAATAGACTAATCAAATTCCACTCATCAGAACAAAACTCATGATCAGAACCTTAAGGATTGCTAAAAAAAATCAAAATAAGCACTTTTTGTCACACAGTATGAAGTCGTAACTGAAGCGTTGAATCGCCAGACGGTAGGAATTACTATCTCATGAAATTGGCTAGAGAAATGATCATAGACTCTTATAACAAAAATATACATGGGGAAAAGTTTCAGGAACTCACGTAGACGTGCGCTGTGGAATTCCTAGATGAATACACTTCAAATTGTTTTCGATACTAAAAATGCCCTCACGTATAGAGGTGCATTAAACCATGATTAAGTCATATACGCAAAATACCTGCTTTGCTAAATTTAGGCGCAGAATCGCCAAGTGGCTGATAATCTGCCGGAATGAAGGCGCTTTGTGCAAACACTTGCAATCTTTCGGCTAGTAGTTGGTAGTTGACGTATCGTTATTTGTGCTCTATTCCGAATGTTATCCCCCTCCCCCCCTTCATTCGAATGCAGAATGCTCTCTGCAAGATGTGAAGTTGTCTCTTTTTTGACACGATATAAACGTATACCTTTCCATTGACAAAGGATACCATTTCGGAAATTGTGCATTGGAATCGTTGAAAAAATTTTATTATATAATGCATGACTTTTTCTTTTTTATTGATCTGATACAAGCTTTAAAGCTTCAACCGCATATCCATTCACAAAATACATTTCCAACTTTTCCTCATGCATATAATCCATCATATATTCTTTAGTACGTTATCAGTATGACGACGTGTGACAGAACAGCACTATACTAGTTCAGTAACAAAACCTTCCATCAGTTCACTTCTACTTATGTTGTTGAATTGTTGGAAGAAAATTGCATAATTAGAGGCGCCCTAACTGACCTTAACGCTTTCTCCAGAGTTCCGCACTACTTTTCATATACATAATAGTATCAGAATTATGAAGCTAATGTTAAATAATTATTTATCAATGCAAGTATTGTAGTTGTCGACCCATTTTCTTTTTAAAAAAATGAAACACTTCAAGAATATTCAGAGTTGATTCCTGTAGACAAAGTGGAGAAAAATCAGCAAAAGCATTCTTGATTGGAAAAGAGCTTACAAAAAAATAAAAATAAAAAGTAATTACTATTTGAAATATTTCTTACCAAATTCACAATTCTTACGACTAAACGGTGGTTTGCATTCTCATTTCAATGACCATCCCTCAACTTTATATGTACCTGTATTCTGATAAGGGCTTGAAGAACTCGGTCTCCAAAACTAGTGACTTGAAAGGATACTTTTTAAAAAAGCAGTTAAACTTTAAAACATTATAGTGACTGCAGCTTGAACTTCCATTAGTATCATTTCTTTTAGAAGCAATAGCTTCCGTCTAATAGAACTATTTTATAGTTACTCCTTGTATATTTCATGTAAACAATCTTAGGACTTTTTGCATTTTAAATAACAATATAGTGAAGCATACTTTATTAATATTATATATTTTATATCATTCAGTAGAAATTTACAAGTATTCTACGAGCTAGGAATTGTAGGAGTTTGGATTCGTAAATTAATTCATGTTCATAACCAAAAAGTAAACAAACATGTTCAAATAATTTGTCTTACCTTCTTCGCAGGTGTTGCCTTTGAATGGAGGCTTACAGTCGCATTTAAATGATTGCCCATCCACTTTGCAGGTTCCTAAGTTTTTACACGGATTCGTTGAACACGGACCTGCAATAAATTTTAAAGTTTTATATTTATCACATTAAACAGAAAAAAATAAATATGATAATGAAATTATTCGTTGTACTTTGTTTGCAATTCTTGACGTCTGTATAACAACTTATTTATGAAATTTAGATACATCAATCGAAACGTCTGAAACGATGATATTTACGGGCATGTTCTTTACCTCGCTCCGTTTGAATTAAACCTTCGCGGGCTCTAGTTAGTAAATATTCTATTTCGACTTTTGCATACTTTTTGTAACTTTAGTCCAAATAACTAAATCATTCGCAAAAAGAAGTCATTTCATTCCGAAACACTTCAGGGCTAGAATCAAATCGTGTATATATACATTAAAAATGGAACAGCTGCAGACCGCCCCTTGATATAATCCCGCTTTTAGAACATAGAAACTATAAGTAGAACTCCCGAATCGGACTTCAAAATTTCTCTGACTCAGCAATGAAATAAACTATTTTAACATACTAACTTCTAATACAATTTCTTTAAACATTTGGATCGTTTTCTAACTTCAGACGGAATCATAACATGATCTAAAAAATATATAGACAGCTGTCGTCATATTCTTTGTTTTGAGGGAACATTTAACCACTTGTCTCAAATGACTCATTGATCAGCAGCAGACTTATTTGTGCTAAAACTAGCTTTTTCGTTACTAAGTAAATCATAAATTTCAAGGAAATAATTGATATATAAAATAACAGTACTAGTTTTGTTTTGATGATTTTCGAAAATTTATAGTATAACCTTTATCGGGAGTCATAAAATTAGTCTGGAGTTTTCGTCAGCCAATTAAGTTGTTACCATCATTACTTTTTCTGAGCTAACACGTCATAATCTATCAAAAATTTAAAAAATACACTATCTGGAAGAAAGTGAGGGGCCACTCCTCGAAAAGTAAAAACGTTGACAATCCAGCTGACAAATGCGCAATAATAGGTATCACGTGTCAGCCATATCCTATAAATACTATGTGGAGTCGACTAGAGTTGTTTTTTGTCAAGATGCCGGTACGGGAAGAGTTGTCTGAGTTCGAGAAAGGTGTGTTAGTTGGATTGCATCTTGCCAAGGTGTCAATTAGGGAGATATCCTGTCTCCGTAATTGCTTAAAATGAACTGTAGCACATGTTGTGTGTCGCTACAAGACTGAGGGACACTGTCAGAACAAACCCCGAAGTGGACGACCTACAGTTCTCGCCAGTTGGGACCGGCGGGTGCTCGGCAGGGAGATTCGAAGTAAACGTCAAACATCCATGGATAACATCGCTAATGAGTTTAGACAAGCCACAGATATGGCCGTTTCGACCAAGACTCTTCGTATCGAGGCCCATAAGTTAGGTTACACTGGACGTTCGGCGGCCCATAAACCTTTGATTACGAAAACCAACAAGAAAGCGCGCCTTCGATGGGCCAAAGACCACCGTACTTGGACTCTGGATGGCTGGAAAAGCGTCCTTTGGAGTGACGAGTCACGATTTACCTTTTTCCGTTCCGAAGGACGTGCTTGGGTATGGTGTTTACCAGGAGAACGCCTTTCGCCCGAGTGTGTCGTGCCAACTCTAAAGTTTGGTGGAGGAAGATTGATGGTATGGGCCTGTTTCTCCTGGTATGGGGCTGGCCCACTGGTGAAGGTTGATGGTGCAATGAATGCCGATAGATACTGTGATATTCTCGACAATCATGTCCTTCCTACCTTGTGGGCAATGTACGGTATGGATGATTGCTGGTATCAAGACGACAACGCAACATGCCATGTTGCAAGGAGGACTCTTGATTGTGAACAACAACGTTAAAAGATTGGAGTGGCCGGCGCAGAGAACTGATTTTAACCCAATTGAACATCTCTGGGACGAATTGGACCGTCGGTTGAGGGCCTGCACCACACTCCCCAAAAGCAAGCCTGAACTATGGAACTTCCTGTTAAACATTTGGAAGGAAATTCCTCTTGCCACTATGGCCATTTTAGTGGAAGGCATGCCCAGAAGGGTTTCAGCTGTGATCGCAGCCAAAGTAGGCCCTACCTGCTATTAATTTTAATAAATATGGGTTTATGTCGTTATAGTGTCGTGTCCAGTCACTTTCTTCCACATAGTGTATATATAATTATTAATTGATATAATACTTACCGAATTCAAAATTCTTACCACTAAACGGTAGTTTGCATTCACATTTCAATGACTATCCCTCAACTTTACATAAACCTGTATTCTGATAAGGACTTGAAGAACTAGGTCACGAAAACTAGTGTCTTGAAAGGATATTTTTTAAAACAGCAGTTAAAATTTAAAACATTATAGCGACTGCAGCTTGGACTTGCATTAGTATCATTTCTTTTAGACGCAATAGCTTCTGTCTAATTTTATAGTTACTGCTTATATGTTTCACGTAGACAATCTTAGAACTTTTTGCATTCTAAATAACAATATAGTAAAGAAGACTTAATTAATATTATATATTTTATATCGTTAAGTAGAAATTTACAAGTATTCTACGAGCAAGGCATTGTATGACTTTGCATTCGTAAATTAATTCATGTTTATAACCGAAAAGGAAAAAGAAACATATTCAAATAATTTGTCTTACCTTCCTCGCAGGTGTTGCCTTTGAATGGAGGCTTACAGTCGCATTTATATGACTGCCCATCCACATTGCAGGTTCCTAAGTTTTTACACGGGTTCGTTGAACACGGACCTGCAATAAATTTAAAAGTTTTCTATTTATCACATTAAACAGACAAAAATAAATATGATAATAAAATTATTCGTTGTACTTTTTTGTAATTCTTGACGTCTGTACAACAACTTATCTAGGATATTTATATACATCAATGGAAACATCTGAGACACCGATATTTAAAGGTTTACTGACATGTTCTTTACCTCGCTCCGTTTGAATAAACCTTCGTGTGCTCTATTTAGTAAATATTCTATTTGGACTTTTGCATTCTGTTTTTATACTTGAGTCCAAATAACTAAATCATACGCAAAAAGAAGACATTTCATTCCGACAACCTTCAGGGCCAGAATCAAATCGTGTATGTATACATTAAAAATGGAACAGCCGCAGACCGCCCCTTGATATAATCTCGCTTTTAGAACATAGAAAATAGAAGTAACTAACGAATCGGACTTTACAATTTCTCTGACCCATAAATTAAATAAACTATTTTAACATGCTACCTTCCAATCCAATTTCTTTAAAATTTACAAGTATTTATCATAAGATGAATCCGAATCATAAGATGATCTAAAATATATATAGACTACGGTCTTCATATTCTTTTTCACTGAGGGATCATTTAACCACTTGTCTCAAATGAGTCGTTGATCAACAGGAGACTTATTTGTGCTAAAACTAGCTTTTTCGTTACTAAGTAAATCACAAATTTCAAGGAAATAATTGATATATTAAATAACAGTACTATTTTTCTTTTGATGATTTTCAAAAATTTATGGTAAAACCTTTATCTTGAGACATAAATTAGTCTGGATTTTCCATCAGCCAAGTAAGTTTTTGCTATCATTTCTTTTTCTGAGATAACACCTGATAATCTATAAAATCCACTATCATGTTAGTAACTTGGAAATCTGAAAAAATCCTACCAGTTACAATAGACTAATCAAATTCCACTCATCAGGACAAAACTCATGATCAGAACATTAAGGATTGATAAAAAAAATCAAAATAAGCACTTTTTGTCACACAGTATGAAGTCGTAACTCAAGCGTTGAATCGCCAGACGGTAGGAATTACTATCTCATGAAATTGGCTAGAGAAATGATCATAGACTCTTATAACAAAAATATACATGGGGAAAAGTTTCAGGAACACACTTAGACGTGTGCTGTGGAATTCCTAGATGAATACACTTCAAATTGTTTTCGATACTAAAAATGCCCTCACGTATAGAGGTGCATTAAACCATGATTAAGTCATATACGCAAAATAGCTGCTTTGCTAAATTTAGGCGCAGAATCGCCAAGTGGCTGATAATCTGCTGGAATGAAGGCGCTTTGTACAAAGACAGAGTTGCAATCTTTCGGCTAGTAATTGGTAGTTGACGTATCGTTATTTGTGCTGTATTCCGAATGTTATCCCCCTTCATTCGAATGCAGAATGCTCTCTGCAAGATGTGACGTCATCTCTTTTTTGACACGATATAAACGTATACCATTCCATTGACAAAGGATACCATTTCGGAAATTGTACATTGGAATCGTTCAAAAAATTTTATTATATAATGCATAACTTTTTTTTTATGGGGGGGGGGGAATTGATCTGATACAAGCTTTAAAGCTTCAACCGCATATCCATTCACAAAATACATTTCCAACTTTTCCTCATGCATATAATCCATCATGTATTCTTTAGTACGTTATCAGTATGATGACGTGTGACAGAACAGCACTATACTAGTTCAGTAACAAAACCTTCCATCAGTTCACTTCTACTTATGTTGTTGAATTGTTGGAAGAAAATTGCATAATTAGAGGCGCCCTAACTGACCTTAACGCTTTCTCCAGAGTTCCGCACTACTTTTCATATACATAATAGTATCAGAATTATGAAGCTAACGTAAAAAATTACTTATCAATGCAAGTATTGCAATTGTCGACCCATTTTCTTTTAAAAAAATGAAACACTTCAAGAATATTCAGAGTTGATTCTTGTAGACAAAGTGGAGAAAAATCAGCAAAAGGATTCTTGAATGGAAAAGAGCTAAAAAAAAATAAAAATAAAAATAATTATTATTTGAAATATTTCTTACCAAATTCACAATTCTTACCACTAAACGGTGGTTTGCATTCACATTTCAATGACTATCCCTCAACTTTACATATACCTGTATTCTGATAAGAACTTGAAAACTAGGTCGTGAAAACTAGTGACTTCTAAGAATATATTTTTAAAATGGCAGTTAAACTTTAAAACATTATAGCGACTGCAGCTTGGACTTCATTAGTATCATTTCTTTTAGACGCAATGGCTTCCCTCCGATAGAAATATTTTATAGTTACTCATTATATACACTCAAGAGCCAAAACATTATGACTATCCGTACATTTTGGAATGAACTCGCCTGGATGAGGAGAAAGGCACGTGATCAGGTGGAAGTTGTATTCAACTGCTGCTGGAGAGTCTGAAGAATCATTCTTTCACTTACTTCTGTGTGTGATTTGAAAGGCTGCGGATCTAAGCGACTTTGATAGAGGGCAAATTTTAATGGCTCGAAGGCTCGGAACAAGTATTTCCGAAACTGCACGACTCGTTTGTTGTTCGCGATCTACAGTTCTTAGTACTTATGCAAAGTGGATGAATGACGGTGAAACCAGCAGTAGACGACGTGGTGTTGGACGTCCACACGCTATCAAAGAAAAGGGTTGTCGGAGACTGTCTCGCATGGTGAAGCAAAACCGGAGCCAGACAGTGGCTCAGCTGACAGCCCAATACAATGCAGGACCAAGTAGAATTGTATCGGAGCACACTGTTCAGCGGACATCGTTGGATATGGGGCTACGCAGCAAACGTCCCACTCGTGTGCCTTTGCTGAACAATCGTCATCGAAAACTGCGCCTGCGCTGGGCCCGGGAACATCGCGACTATTCTATGGATCAGTGGGAGAGAGTTGCCTGGTCAGATTAATCACGGTTTGTCATTCATCACGATGGCCGTGTCAGGATACGCCATCTTCCAGGTGAACAGTTGCGCCCTCAATGTACAGTAGGTCATACACAGGCCGGTGGTGGCGGTATTATGCTTTGGGAGACGTTCTCTTGAGCGTCTCTGGGACCCGTGGTTGTGGTAGAGCAGACCATGAATGCTACAGGGTATCTGAACATCATTGCGGACCAGTTTCACCCTTACAGTTGCACTCTTACTCTGTTTTTCCAGCTGGAAATGGAATGTTCCAACAGGACAACGCCCCTTGTCACAAGCTAAAATTATGTTGGAGTGGTTCCAGGAACATGATGCTGAATTCCAGTTAATGTCCTGGCCGCCTAACTCACCGGATCTTAATCCGATAGAACACATTTTGGATGTCCTGGGACGGCAACTCAGAGTTTAAAGACCACCAATTCGCAATATCTCGGATTTGCGTGACCGTTGCTTAAACATCTGGTACAATCTGTCTCCGCCAATCTACCAAGGACTTGTGACATCCATGCCAAGGCGGGTTGAAGATGTGTTGCTCGCCAAAGGTGGGCCAACTCATTATTGACAGGTGGTCATAATATTTTGGGTCTTGAGTGTATTCCTCAGAAACAATTAAATGACTTTTTGCATTCTAAATAACAATATAGTGAAGAGGACTTTATTAATATTATATATTTTATATCATTAAAAGAAATTTACAAGTATTCTATGCGCAATTATTCTGCACATTGTCTAAAGGAAACAACTCCGAATATGTTTAAAGTGTTTAATTATAGTTACTCCGTATATATTTCATGTAAACAATCTAAGGACTTTTTGCATTCTAAATAACAATATAGTGAAGAGGACTTTATTAATATTATATATTTTATATCATTATGTAGAAATTTACAAGTAAACTCTTGTAAATAAATTCTACGAGCAAAGAATTGTAAGAGTTTGCATTCGTAAATTAATTCATGTTTATAACCGAAAAGTAAACAAACATATTCATATAATTTGTCTTACCTTCCTCGCAGGTCTTTCCTTTGAATGGAGGCTTACAGACGCATTTAAATGATTGGCCAACCACTTTACAGATTCCTTCATTTTTACACGGCTTCATTGAGCACGGACCTGCAATAAATTTAAATGTTTTCTATTTATCACATTAAGCAGGAAAAAATAAATATGATAATGAAATTATTCGTTGTACTTTTTTTGCAATTCTTCACGTCTGTACAACAACTTATCTCGGATATTTAGATACATCAATGGAAACATCTGAAACACCGATATTTAAAGGTTTACTGACATGTTCTTTTTCTTGCTCCGTTTAAATATATCCTCCTGTCATCTATTCAGCAAATATTCTATTTGGATTTTCGCATTCTCTTTTGTAACTTGAGTCCAAATAACTAAATCATTTGGTAAAAGAAGACATTCCCGTCCGACAGCCTTCAAGGGCAGTATCAAATCATTTATATATACTTAAATTTGGAACAGCTTCAGAAAGCCATTTGGTTTAGTTCGCTCTTGGAATATAGAAGTAGAACTCCCGAATCGGACTTTACAACTTCTCTGGCTCAGGAATGAAATAAACCATTTTCACAGGCTACATTCCAATCCAATTTCTTTAGTTTTGAAAGTTTTGGATTATTTTCCCTGGAGGCGGAATCATGAACTGATTTAAAGTTTATATATACTATTGTCATTACTTTATTTTTTTTTATCAAGGGAATCATTTGACCCAAATGAAGCGTTGATCAGAAGTAGACTTCTTTCTACGGAAACTTGCTTTTACTTCAAAATTAAATCAAAAGTTTCAGGGATCGAATTAATACGTGAGATTCTAATATTATTTTTTATTTTTTAACTTTATTAAATAAAAAGTCTTCAACGGCCAATTACTGTTTTAGAAACATTTTTTTTTTCGAGATAACACGTGATAATCTATCAAATCCACTACCACATTACTATCATAGAACATTTTAACAAATCGTACCAATAAAAATGTAGTCATCGAATTCAAATCATAAGAATCAAAACTCATGGTCGGAAATGTAAGTATTGAAAGAACAAAGTCGTAACTCAATTGGCGAATCGCCAGATAATAGGAGTTACTATAACAGTAAATGCGCCAGTCAAATCATAGTTTACGCTTACAATACAAACAGTTATGGATGAAAGATTCAGGAACGCACGTAGACTTGAAGATTTCTAGATGATTATCCTTAAATATTTTGGATATTAGAGATGCACTCATGTATAAAGGTGCATGAAAAACCATGAATAAGTTTTCTACACCAAACATTTGCTGTGGCTGATAATATTCTAGTG
Source organism: Caerostris darwini (assembly GCA_021605075.1). Classification (NCBI taxonomy): domain Eukaryota; kingdom Metazoa; phylum Arthropoda; class Arachnida; order Araneae; family Araneidae; genus Caerostris; species Caerostris darwini. Next base: position 20,100 of record BPLQ01005059.1, read on the forward strand.
TCCATGCTTTTACTTTTCTTGCAAGATAGAGCTGCAATATTTCGGTTAGTAACTAGTAGTTGTCGTATCGTCACTTGTGTTCCACTGCGAACGATATTCCCACCTCTTCCCCCACCGAAGAAGGATCTCTGCTAAGTGCGACGCCATCTCATGCGCACAATCTCGATGTATTCCGTTCCATTTACAAACGAGACCATTTCGATAAGACAGTGATATCGAAGAATTTTCTATATAATTCTCATTTTGTTTGGAAAATTGGTATGTTACAAACTCTATATATTCAACAGCATATCCATTCACAAATTGCATTTCCACATTTTCCTGATAAGTGTAATCAATCATATCTGCTTTAGTACAAAATTAAAATAATGAAGAAGGGCAGAACAGCACTATACTAGTTCATAAACGGAATCTGTACTTAAAATTTTCCAAATATGCCTGTATTACTCTTAATATATATATATTGAATTATATCAGAATTAGAAAAAAAGTTATTTTAAAAATAATTATTTAACAAGACATATATTGCAACTATCTACACATTTTCTTTGAACGAAATTAAATACTTCGAAAATATTTAGAGTTGTTTCTTATAAAAAATGTGGAAGAAAAAAAAACCGACATCATTCTGGATTGGCAAAGGGCTTGCAAACAATTAAAATATATATATAACTATTAATTGATATATTTCTTACCTATTTCACAATTCTTCCCACTAAACGGTAATTTGCATTTACATTTGAATGACTTTCCAACAACTGCACACGTCCCTTGATTCTGACAAGGATTTGAAGAACAAGGTCCTGAAAAATAGCTATTTGAAAGGATATATTTTGAAAAAAGCAGTTACAATTTAAAACATTACAGTGACTGAAACATGGACCTCCATCAGTATCATTCCTTAAAGATGTAACGAATTCCGTCCGCTAGAACTGTTTTATAGTTATTACTTATATGTTTCATGGAAACAATCTTATTACTTTTTTTTGTTCCAAATAGCAATACAGTGAACAGTGAACCAAACATTATTAATATCATGTGTTTTATATCATTAAATGATATTTACATGTATTTAAAGAACATGGAATGTAAGTGGTTACATTCTTTCCTTAATTCATGTTTATAACTGGAATGTAAACAAACATATTTAAATAATTTATCTTACCTATTTCGCAGCTTTTTCCATTGAATGGAGGCTTACAATCGCATTTGAAAGATTGTCCATCTACTGTGCAAGTTCCTCCATTTTGACAAGGCTTTGTTGAACATGGTCCTGCTAAAAATATAATTATTTATGTTGTTACAAGTGTTGAATTAAATAAAGTTTATTTTACCCATTTTGCATTTGGTTCCATTAAATGAGGATTTGCATTTGCATTTAAATATTATTACAATTTGTGTGTATTTTTACATGGATTTGATAGGCGTGGTCTTATATAAAAAAAATTTTATTAGTTGCTTAATTAAAAATAAAGTAACAAAATCACACTGTCCAATTTATGCCATTATTTGTTTTTAGGATATGTGCATCAGCTTCGAATAGGAATTATTTGTTGTAAAAGTAAATAAATATTATAAAATATAAAAGAAGATTAAAAGCCGACCATTTTATATTTTAATCAATAAACTATTGGAAATTATAAATCAGCCACTTTAGCAGTGAGTTTAAATTAGATGCATGTTGCAGTTTGTTAGTTATACGGACAAAAGCCTTTCTCAATTGAGAAAAAAAATATTTGAGTAATTAAAAGAACAAAATAATTTCACAGGTCTTAATAAACCTGTACTAAAGATATATAAATGTAGTAACCAGATCCGATTTATAGGCTAACCTTAAAAATATTTATTCATTATTAAAAAAAGGAAAAGAACAGAAATTTATATAATTATTAGGTCCTGAGAGAAATTTAAAAACATAATAACATGGATCCACTCTCTCCAAATCAATGCCTATAATTTCATGGATAATAATTTAAAACTAATAATTAATTTGAAATTCGAAACAGCTTGCAATATCGAGTTTTGCTTTGTTCATTGCTTTGTTAAGAATTTTATATCGAAAAACTCAAAGCAGCTTTTCAAATAGAATGTTCTAAAATTCCTTACTTAAAGATAGCAATATTTTGCAAGCAATGAGTTTGTAGCATGTACAATAGGGTAGCATATAATACATATAATCACTATTTCTTTATTTTTCTAAGAGGTAATATAAGTTTAATATATTTTTAAGCGGTAATATATTATTTATTATTCGCTTTATATATAGAAACATTAAAACGAAGGTTTACCCATTTTGAATACTGTAAACACAATCTAGTGTTTATAAGTACGACTAAATCTATTAAAACACAAAAATTAACGGCACACACCCCAGTTTCAAAATTGCCTGATTGGATAATATATGATACATAGAAAGTTTCTTATTAACATAGTTTAATAAACAGTTCTGTATTCACAAATGGTTTAGTGCATTATACTGAAATTTGCCAAACACCAAAATGTCTATTTAATTAATACTTTAGTATGCTATTCATTTAGTTGTTTATATATAACAGGTGGGCTGAAGAGTTCGTAGGCTGACACATAGATGGCACTACTAGTATTAAATCCATATGATTATTTTTAGTTAGCCCTAAACTTCAAAAGAAACGTGTATAAATTTGCCAGCTGTTGCACTATTAGTATGTGAGTTATAGCATTTTCAGTGAAGCAACTTTTATTAGTTTGAAAAAATGGATAAAAAGGAATTTCGTGTGTTAATAAAGCATTGCTTTTTGGCGAAAAAAAATATTATTGAGGACAAGGCTTGGCTTGATAAACATTATTCGGACTTTGCACCAGGAAAGTCAACCGTAGAGAAGTGGTTTCTAAATTTAAACGAGGCGAAATGAGCACCGAGGACGATGCACTCAGTGGACGCCCCAAAGAGGCTGTTACCGACGACAACATCAAAAAAGTCCACAAAATAATTTCTGATAACCGTAAAGTGAAGTTGATTGAGATAATTGAGACCCTAAAGATATCAAAGGAACGTGTTGGACATATCTTGAATGAATATTTGGATATGCGAAAGCTCTGTTCAAAGTGGGTGCCGCGCGAGCTCACAATCGACCAATAACAACAACGAATTGATGAATTCAAACTAAGCAGTGTTTGAAGCTGTCCAATAGTAATAAACCCGAATTTTTGCCTCGATATGTGACAATGGATGAAACATGGCTCCATCATTTCACACCGGAGTCCAATCGACAGTCAGCCGAGTGGACTGCACGTGATGAACACTAAAAATGCTATAACTTCATTAAAAATGCTATAACTCACATACTAATAGTGCAACATCTGTCAAATTTATACACGTGTATTTTGAAGGTCGGGCTAACTAAAATTCATATGGATTTAATACTAGTAGTGCCATCGATGTGTCCACCTACGAACCTTTCAGCCCACCTGTTATTTGAAGAAGAAGAAAAATTAAATCGATATTCAATGTGCTACCGATAAAAGAACTTTCACTTATGTAGGAGCAACCTTAAAAAAGATTACATTTTAATGAATTATTTTAGATGTCATTAAAATTTCATTTTTTTCATTAATAAATCTTCATTTATTTATGAAGATTATCCAGATACCACAGGACACCAACTATACAAAAAATAGATAAATTTCTTGCACTAAAAAAACTGAATTTTTGCCAAAATAAAATATTGAAATAACAAATATTTTCATTATATTTCATATGAATATTTCAATAAATTTTAGTGTAATTTATTTTTTTAAGTACGTTACAACGATCTAATACTCTACAAAATTGATGACGATAACAGTGTACAACATACCAACACACTTCCCAGATTTTTCTTCATATCCTTCTTTGCAGATGCATTTTTTAACCTCATTGCAGGAAAACATACCAGTGCACGTGAAAGTGCAATTGGAACCTGCTCCGCAATTGCAAGCTGAAACACAGAAAAAATTTATGATCATTCAAAAGTTAAGAAAAATAAAAGTTTTAATGCATATTATTAATAAAAATGGAAAATAACACTAGTCAATAAGCAAAACACATACCCTAATTATATCTTTTAATATAACATAAGTACGCACAATAAAGTTTGGACATTATTTTTTCATCAAAATTTACAATTGCGGTGTAAGGAGAGGTCAAAGAATATGTTTCAACGAATTGGACGCAACTATATTGTTTTATTTATGGTACAAGAGCATCATCATCATAAAAATTTATTCCAAAATAATTCAACCAAATAAGTAAGATGTGACAATAAACAATACTTTTGAAATCCTTTGGGGCACATACATTTTTAAATTTTTACATGTGAAATTGTTTCTTTTTATATTTAAGTAATATATACCAAAAATCATTATCATTACGAAGATTTTTCATCTGAAAGAATGCAATTTTAAAAAATATTCTTACTTTTAAAGAATATTGTGAACTCTGAACTGTAAAAAAGGAAATATTTTTGTTGTTTTTTAATTTACGTTAGCATCCTTGAATTAAGCTCACAGGAAACGGAAATTGGCTTAATGACTGTTATAGGATGGCTATTACAATTATTAATAAATTCTGTTTTGTAAAACTGTCTTGTCTTGTAAAACTGTAACTGTCTTTTGCTAATTTTCAAATCATTATTTTCATTTAAACTAAGACATTATTTAATTCTCTACTATAAATCTTATCTTCACGTTTAATAATAGGATGGCAAATTAAATGAATACATTTTAATAATAAATTATATAAATTACAATATTAAACGAAATACATTTTTTCAGTTACGATATGAGGAATAAATAATAAATCCAATAGAAAATAGGAATTATTTAATTTCATCATATCTCATAAGAAGTTATAATTGGACAATCGATCCAGTATCTTGCTAACAATCAATATAACATTCAAAATGATTTTTACATAATAAATCTACTTTATTATTTACTGCATAAACTGATTTAAAATTTCACGTAGATTAACATTTTATTTTACTTTTATTGTAGTTTTTAATGTAATAATTTAAAATTCATGTTTCATTTATTGATAGCATGTACAATAAAAATTGTAACAGAACAGGGATAATATTTTTCAAAAAAAGTTCTTTTTCCCCAAATATAAGAGTTATCAATAAGATGTCCAAAGCATTTTGATGAATTATGGCAAAAAAGGAATGTAATTTTTTTTCCATAAACAGTTAAAACTTAATTCCGAAAAAATTCTTGATTCATTTCAAATCAAATATATATGGTTCCTTACTAAATTTCATTAAAAAAGTGGAATGGTAAAATGTTT
>BPLQ01005060.1:0-90245 GCA_021605075.1 Caerostris darwini
AATATCAAATTTATGTGCTAATTAGACTTTTTTTTTTCATGGAAAACCTTTAAAGAATTAAAATGTAATGGTGTAAATGTTAAATTACTCCGTCGAAGATTTTATTTATTATTATTTATTTATTATTATTATTATTATTTTTGGAATGTCACCACACATCAACGTGTGATGGATGACATACCAAACCACACTTTGAGAAATCGATATAAATCAAACATCCCACAGATACGTCTTCTAATGAAGACACTTCAAACTTTTATTTTGTGAGCAGTGATTGAGCTCCAGTGTGCATGAAGATTCAATCATTTGAATTCTAATGACTGAATTTTGGTTCAGTCATTGGAAATCAAATCTTGGTTCAATCAACTCGAAGCGAATAATTTTTAATTCAACCATTCTTGCTTAAACTAATAATTAAAATTTTTAAAATGGAAATTTTTTCAATTGCCTTTGTATGATTAAACAGTACTTGTTTAATTGCTAAAATTTTCTAACTGCAAAAAAAACAACACTATAAAGTTATCAACGCTGAACATGCAAGTTTACGTAACACTGTACACCAGTAAGAACTTTTAAACTAATTAAATACCTAAAACCACAAAAAAGGAAAGCATTAAAAGAACTTACATCTAATGACTCTCCAACACCTTGAGGAATCATTAGAAAAGATTCCTCTCAATAGTATATATACCCTTATTCATAAAACATTCAAGTAATTCCCGTCACCTTTTTTTTTTGTGTGCAGTGATTGAGCTCCAGTATGAACCAATATTCAATCATATGATTTCCAAATTAACAATTAGAAACGAAAAAATTTTAATTCCAACATTCTTGCTTAAACTAATAATTAAAATTTGTACAGTGGAAATTTTTTCAATTGACTTTGTATGATTAAACATTACCTGTTTAATTGATAAAACTTTCCAACTGTAAGAAAAAAAAACCAACGTTACCAACGCTGAACATACAAATTCACGTAACACTGTACACCAGTAACAACTTTTAAACTAATTAAATACCTAAAACCACAAAAAAAGCAAAGCATTAGAAGAACTTTACGTCTAATGACTCCCCAACACCTTGAGGAATCATTAGAAGAGAGTCCTCTGAATAGCATACCCCTATTCATAAAACATTCAGGTAAATTCAGAGAGTCGAGAAGTCAAACTTGGTGACATCACCAAACTTCCAACCGCAAAACTTTTCAGTTACCTCGTTAACTTCCCACGCAATCACAGGTCACCAAATTAGGGTGACATCCTAAACCACCCACTAAAAAACACCCCCCATGAAAACCTCATGTTCCCACAGTTGCTCCCACCCTAATGAAGACGTCTGGAGCTTTCCTTCTGCGTGGAGTGATTGAGCGGCCGGGTGAACCGAGGTCTGGTTCGAGATTACTCAGATGTCTGTCCGAGGAATCGATCGAGTAATTAGAGCTGCATGTAAAGAGAGGGAGGCATTAAGCCACGTTAAGCGTTTTAATTATGCCCAATTTCGCTGCTGTCTCCACCACTCCGGAAAGCTTTTCTCTCTCTCCTGTTTTCCACCGGAATAATGACGTTGTAAGGGAATTGGCCTCCTCATTGTTGTAATTCGAGCCGCCCAAGGTGTGGGAGGAAGTCACCTCGCTGATGGAATATTTCAGGAGGAGGATCGGCTGTTAAAGTGCCTTGAGGTTTTTCATGTCTTGAAATTGAGAATAAATAGCTCGGCCTTTGGGGAACAGTGGCCTTGGTGAATAAATTGCAATACATAGAGGTTATTCCGGTGAAAAATAACCTCCTACGCATTCTGATAGATTTTGTTGAATGCACTACATTAATGGCAATTTTTAAATAATCTATAATCAACCATGCCTTTAATGTTTGGATTGTTGATAGATGACTCGTTTTAGCTACTAAAAGGAAATGGTTATTGGTTAGCTTAAAATACAAAATGGTTATTAGTTTATCTTCTTAAACAGACAGATACAGGCTTGATAACTTATTAATCATTGTATATATTTTAATATATAACCTCATATGCATTCTGATAGATTTTGATAAATGTACTACATTAATGGCAATGTTTAAATAATCTATAATCAACCATGCCTTTAATGTTTGGATTATTGATAAATGACTCGTTTCAGCTACTAAAAGGAAGTGGTTATTGGTTAGCTTAAAATACAAAATGGTTATTAGTTTATCTTCTTAAACAGACAGATACAGGCTTGATAACTTATTAATCATTGTATATATTTTAATATATAACCTCATATGCATTCTGATAAATTTTGATAAATGTACTACATTAATGGCAATGTTTAAATAATCTATAATCAACCATGCCTTTAATGTTTGGATTATTGATAGAAGATTCGTTTTAGCTACTAAAAGGAAGTGGTTATTGGTTAGCTTAAAATACAAAATGGTTATTAGTTTATCTTCTTAGACAGATGCAGGCTTGATAACATATTAATCATGGAGGAATTGGTTACATAATATTTTATATGTATAATACATATAAATATTTTTATATATAACCTCATATGCATTCTGATAGATTTTGATGAATGTACTATATTAATGGTAATGTTTAAATAATCTACAGTCAACCATGTCTTTCGTGTTTGAATTGTTGATAGAAGCTTCGTTTTAGCTGCTAAAAGGAAGTGGTTATTGGTTAGTTTAAATACTATATTGCAAATTTAAAATTTCGACACTGCTTTTCAATTAAAATTTCGTACAAAATAAATTAGGAGTTGATAAGTAGAAGGAAGGGTTTTTTTCCTCTTCAAAAATTTAACGATGATTCTAACAATAATGATTAATTAGAGGTTAAATACCGAATAAGAAATCTTTGATCAGAAGTGGTTTACCTTGAAACCCAATTAATTGCTCACATATTTCATTCTTCTTGTAATAAAAGGCGAAAGAAACATATAATTATTCAACTGCTTTTCAAGTGAAATTCTTTTGAAACATATTATTAGTTGCCTAACTTTGTTTGATATTACAATAGCGAAAAATATTCAAAATAAATATAAATATAAAAGAATAAAAAACATATATTTTCTAAGCTTGCACTGCCTAAAATGTCAGTACATTTTTGTTATTTTTATAAAATTGGCAATGCTAAACGTTGAATATCTTTTAAAATAATTCATTTATTAATTGTAAACTTTTGTTTTTATTAAAATAATGTAAATGACTTAAAAATCAAACGATGAATTAATGAGATTTTGTTTAAAATTTCATCAAAGGTATATAGATTTTGGAGAAAAAAATTCAGATGCTCTCACTTTTTATTTTTATATAGAAAATTGAGAAGCGAATATGTAATAGTAAAAAAAATCATCTGTTCTTTGTACCTTTTTTGTGTTGAAATTTTATGCAGCATTCTAGGATCCAAACCAAAGTTATCTAATGTTTTAGCCTCCTTGGAACGAATTGAAGGTATCATAATAATAGTAATAAAAGTTCGTTCTATATTTGTGATTTAAAAAAAAGCTGCATTGGGCCATCATACACACTACAAATATATTAATCAAGCAAAAATATTAGCAAATAATATACAATCTATGATGTCCTTAATAACAGATAATTAAAAATATCGTAGAATATTAATGATTCATTTATGTTCGTAGTTCCTGACTGAAAGTTTTGAAGAGATTCAAGGCCAGGTTTTGAGTAAAAGGTGCCTTGTTTTAGGGGCATGAACAGCTTGGAGAATGAGGCATTATGTTTCCGAGTTGTAATTGCACAGTTCGAAACCTGGCAAGAGAAACCGAACCTAAAGTTCCCAAGCCTATGGGTATGATAGAAGTTCTTCCAAAAAGTCCTTTTGTGGATTTTTAGACGAAAGAGAGTTAAGTGATTTACCCCTAGAGGTGTTCATCTCAAATTGCTGCATGCCCCTTGTGATGCAACCTGACTGATGCTGAATCTGCGTCGTCGAGTGGCGATAATCTGAGGTTAAAATAACTGGCATTCGAAAATGACAAACAGCTTATTTTCCATTACTATCCAATTCACTTTAGAGTAAATATTTTCAAAATGTATAAATTCACCCTTTAAAAAAGAATGGGTTGTAATGGATGGATTTCTTCATCAAAAGTATTTATGTCGAAATAGTTGCAAATTTTTTTCAAAAAAAAAAAAAAAAAAAAAAAAAAAAAATTATAAATAGGGTACAACATTCATTTTTCCTGCAAATGTTACATTATTTTTGTTATTATTCTTAAAAATTTTTTTAATAAAATTTGCTTTTAAACTGCGACGTTTTGAAATTCAAAATAAGATGATAACGATTGAAATGTGGAAAGAAATTAATTTTTAGAACAGCTTTTTAAAGTTTTAAAAAGAAGTAAAAAAATCTTTGATTTAATCTGACAAACTACTTGCAAATGGTATATAAATCTTGACTTTAACTATTTATTACGGCTTCTTTGTTCAATAATCATTGATTTTTAATTAGTAATCAGTAATCATCGTACTTTGATCAATTTTTAATAAATTATTAAAATGCTGATTAAAAATGGTTTAAAATAAACAATATTTAATAATAAAATTCAAGTAAACAGTGATTCAAATCCCGGAATTCTGCTATAAACTGACATCAACCTCAGTTACTATTACATTGCTGTGATTTATTTCTTTCGACTTGCAAGATTAACTTGCTGTTGACTTGACAGCAGGAATCCTATCTAAAATACTATTGAAAGGATGCCAGTAGTTGAGAGCTCAAAATCCTTATCGCTGGCAGATGAAGATAGAAACAAAACAGTGAAGTCAGTCACTCGTAGATTTAGAGTTTAGCACCCCCTCCGGCCACTCTGCAAAGACCCCCAATTCTCTCTCTCCCTGAAGGGCCTGATCACTGCTTTTGACCTCTGGGGTGAAAACGAGTGCAGATCAAACATCGCATGCGAGTGAAACTCTGGGGTAAACAAATATTTGAGCTTTAGGGGAGCTCCTGAGAGTCTTGAAACTAGATAAAAGAACAAACTTCTCCGTGATCCGCCTACTTTTTTATGCTGGATCGTTGTAATTGGCTCTGTATCGCTTTTTGTTTCGAGTTGCTGTCATTAGCTCTGTTGAAAGGTTCAACAAGGAATTCAAAGGAAAAATTTGTTGGTAGCCTTGTACTATAAATTGCTCCAATGAAATGGTTTTCTTTATTTCTATTTAAAATAATTTTTCAATATGTTACAAAACGTAAATATGACATCATATATGACTGCATTAGCTCTATTTAAAACAGCTAAGGAAAAAAACCCCACTAATGCCAGCTTTACTTTACTGTTTTATTTTTATACTGGACCGTTGTAATTGGCTCTGTATCGCTTTTTGTTTCGAGTTGCTGTCATTAGCTCTGTTGAAAAGGAGTTCAACAAGGAATTTAAGGAAAAAATTTGTTGGTAGCCTTGTACTATAAATTGCTCCAATGAAATGGCTTTCTTTTCTTTTTATTTTAAATAATTTTTCAATACTTTACAAAACATAAAATGGCTTTTATTTATTTTTATTTAATTTTATTTGATTACATCATAGATGCAGGGGCCTGATGGCCGAGTGAGTACATTTATTTGAGTACATCATAAAAATGTCATTTGATCTGTTAAAAATTTTACAGAAAAGGAGGAAGCATCCTTCATAACTTTGCGATGAATTCCACCCTACGAATTCCATCCTAGAAATCCATCCTAAGAATTTCATCCTAGAAATCTATCCTAGAAATCCATCCTAGGAATTCCATCCAAGAAATCTATCCTAGAAATTCCATCCTAGAAAACTATTCTAGAAACTCCATTGTTCCTAATTCCATCCTAAATAAAATAATTTTTCAACCTGTTAAAAAAGATTATTTTATCTTATAAAAGATTTTCAAAAAAAAAAATAATAATAAAAAATAATAATAATAATAAAATAAATAAATAAAAATTAAAAAAAAATATTCGCTTAAACAATTTTTAAATGCTTGCATTTATTTATTAAAACAATAATATAATTCATTCCTTATTCTATTTGATCTACTCATAATTTGATAATCTTATCAATTTTAATAGTATATAATTTTTAAGAGCCTCAATGAACAAAGGACTAAGATAAGCGGTTTATATAAACCTAAACTGTCTAGATTCTAAAATGTGGTTGAGCATACTTGCAGACATCTAAGCTTTTGTTCAAATATTTGCTTGTATCTTCAAAAATGTCCGGTCTATTAGAATTCTAATATCTGAAAGTAACTTATTACCAAAAATATATCTGATAATATTCATGCTATTGAAGAATTCTCATTCTGAGTTTTAAATTTTTCAAAAATGTTAATACAAGTTATTTTAATCAGGTGTTTTAATATATTCGTTCATTTTAATCTTTAAACACAGCAAAGTTACCTTTTTATTCTATTTAGCAAAAATTTATACCGTCATTAGAGGAAAAGGAAACATTATTTGCTAGTTTTGATCTTCTAATCCATATCTTTATAATAATAGAATTAATAATTATTAATCTTTATAATAATAGAAGTACTTTTAAGCAATTTTATGAAATAATAAAAATCTTTCGAACGTTATTTTGTTATAATTTTACTGATATGATAAATTTTGGATACTTTATTACCAAGCTATGTATTTCTCTTTTAAATTTGCTGTATTGTGAAGAGTTTGTCCATACTGTGAAGAGTTATATTTGGATAATCAAAGAAGGGGAAAAAATTAGGTTTTTTCCAATGAATTCAATCAATTAAAATTGTTTTCCAGTAAATCAATCAATAAAACTGTTTTCTCATAATATAATAAATTTAATCAATTAAAATTTTTTCTAATAAAATCAATCAATTAAAATAATTTTCTAATAAATTGAAAAAGCTATATTGTAATTAAAGTTTTTCTTTTCAAATTTTTGTATTTAGAAATTTTAGCACCTAACTTTTCATTACTGTAACTCATATGTTAATTATTAAAAATTCAGTCATACAGTACTTTAAATACAGGAAAGTCTAAACATCAATTTTTGAAAAGATGTTTATAATTCATTTTTCACCGTTTAACTTGTAAAACGAAATGAAAATCTTACAAGAAATTTTCGATCTTGCGTTTGTTTACGTAGTTCGTCTTTGTTTTTTCCGTACATATAAATTTGGTATAGATTGATTTCAACAGTACCAGAGATTCAATCAACCAAAGATTTTTTCTTTCACTGTACTAGTTGTGGTAGAGTTGGCGAAATCCAGTCCTGGTAACCCTGGGTGTGATGAAAATGGTATGCAAGAAGTGAGGTATTATTTGTGTTTGCTGGACCCTCCATTCACGTCCAGTGGAACCCTTATTGGACATTGAGGGTGAGAATGTCAATAGGGACTGTGAGAAAGGGGAGGGTTTTGCCCTTCTCACTGAATGATAATTAGCTCAATCTCTCGACTCTTCTCACTGACATGGAAAAAAAAAAAAAAAAAAAAAAAATGCTAGGCTTTCAATGCTTTCAATTCAATTTCTAATGATTTTTTTTATTTAATGTTTTTTTTTTTCTGGGTCTGTTTTTCCATACTTCTGGATTTTCATTCCTGTGGTGTCACTATGTTCATAACAATGCAAGAAGTTTAACCATTTAATAATTAGATGAAATATTTTCGGGAAGATGTTTTTATTTTTCTAAATATTAGAGAAAAATCACTATGTATAACTATTCTCTGTATTTAATAGCCAAAAAAAAATTTTTTTTTGTGTTGTATTATTTTTAACAATATACTACAAAACGCACGTTATACACAAAGAGAAACGCATTTACACTTATATATATATATATATACATTTTTTCAAGTACCTGTTTTTTGAAAAATATCCAATGATCTTTTAAATACGAAATAAATTAATACAATTTCCATTTTGGGTTCTATTTTATTAAATTGAAATTAATAAGCTACAATTGTGCAACTACAGTTATTATTTCAAACTAAATCTGGTGTTTTAATGTTTTACAAATTTCTAATTTTTCTTGTCAGTGAAATAAATTAATGAAAAAAAAAAACTTTCAAATATTTTTCTAAACAAATCTAACATTTATAACGTGTTTACTATTTACAGCAGTTTCGCTATTTTAAAATCAAATAATACCTACTAGTACCTAGACTGAAAACTGAAGTCCCAAAACGCTGAAATATGTTAAATATCACTATAACTAATTCTTCAGCAGCCGATCATATTATTAAACTAAATAGGTTCAAATGGTCTCAAGAGATTTAAAAAAAAAAATCTGTGAATGAAGCAGTAAATCAAGAAAAATATTGTACACCCATTATCATTGTATAATTATTGGGGTTAATTTTCCAATATTTGTTTTGCTTATAAGAAATTTACTTTTTATGACTTTATATTCTTTCCTTTATGACCTTACACTTATTTAACTTCCAGTTATAGAATATCATTATATGCTATTCATTCAGTTGTCAGTTGGTTATCAGTTAATTTATCAATTAGTTGTCAGTTGGTTAAGTTAATATATCTTGATATATTAACTTCATTTAACTTAACAAGTTGAAATTGAATTTTTATTTCTTGCATTACGGTAAAAATGCGTAGTGTCTCTGTAAAATTTAAACCTACTATTGTGCGCAAAAAAGTAAGACCAATTATTATTATTATTATTATTATTTTCAAAAACTCTTTATTTATTCTTCCAAATTTATTTCATCGCCTTCAAAGTAATCCCTCCGGACACAATGTACTTATGCCAACTTCTTTTCCAATACTCAATGCATGCTAAAAAGTCATCAGCAAGGATGGTCTTCAAAGACCGCGCCGATTCACGTTCAATCTCTTCAATCGACTCAAAACAGTGTCCCCGGAGTGGTCTTTTGAGTTTAATCAATAGACAGAAGTCGCACGGTCTGAATACGGTGGTTGTGGAACGATATGGGTTTCATTTTAGGCGAATAAAGTCACGAAAAATCAATGCAGTGTGAGCTGGCGTATTCAGTGCTTTCCGTACCAATCGAGATTTGACGCGTTTGATGTCCAAAATGGAATTGACCGATCCTTTTGAAATTCCAACATCATCAGCAAGGTCTCTAATTGTAAATCGACGGCTTGCAAGCACCAATCTTTAATTATTTGGACGTGAGCTTCGTCGGTTGAGGTTGATGGTCGACCAGAGGGATCTTCGTCTTCAACGCTTTCTCTGCCTTCTTTGAACTATTTTTACCATTTCTAAACATTACTTTCCGATAAAGGAATGCTCACCAAATGCCTTTCTGTAACATTCTATAAGTTTCTGCAAACAAATTTAATGTAAGTTCTTTGCTCAATTAATTCAGACATTTCAAAAATCGCCGGAATCAGTTTTAACGTCTCACAAAGTCAAGCGTAACTTAAACACTAATGAATATTTTGACATCAACTTTCACAGATGTCAAGGATAGTGCCAGCGACATAAAAAAGAAAGAAAAAAAAAATTTAAATTCCATAAGCCCCGGGAATTTTAAACTGAAAATTGGTCTTACTTTTTCAACACAGTAGTAGATTGGAATCAATCGAAAGGAAATGGAATACAATCATCAACCCATGCATCCATAACTCACCCACCGGAATTAATTGCCAATCCTGTTCCGTTTACAGACGCGTATCCGTACAAAAAGATGAATGCCCATTAAAAAAGAGGGGAAGCCTTCATTTCTCCCGAACATCCTGTTGGCGGAGAGCGAAACCCGAAACCCCTGCCGCCACCACCCCCGTTCATTTATCAATGAGAGGCACTATTTTAATCCCAGTGATAGGGCGATTCTCCGGCTTGATGCATGGCTCCTACAAGAGAGCTCTGGCGCTCGACAGTTAAAGGGGCGATAAATCAGCGTCCACAAAAGATGCCGCCCCGGCGCTAAAGAAGAAGTGGCGGCCGGTGGACATAGGGGATCCCGCCCCATTCATCACTCCTCCACTCCACTTTAATGGACAACCGGGACAATTTTATTGGAGCCGTGACCGGGATGAACTGCTGGCTGTCTCCTGGCCATGGATCATGGCTGTGTAGCCTGTGTGAGGAAGTGGTAATGGATACTGCGGTGGATCGGATTCTAAAGGATGATGAAAGCCTTTTAATGAGGAAAAATCAGACACATCTTTAGACTCAGTTGAGCTGATAACCAACTGTCAATTGAATGAATAGCACTGAAGGATATTCAATAGTTAGAAGATAAATAATTGTAAGATCCTAAAATATATAAAGTCAGAATAATATAAATTTAAAGTTATATTTACAACATTAAATCTTTCTGTAGTTGATAGAGGCACATAAACACTCAGTTAAGCTGATAACCAACTGACAATTTAATGAATAGCACTGAAATATATTCAATAGCTAGAATCTAAATAATTGTAAGGTCATAAAAGATGTAAAATATATTACACTGAAGTGACAAAAGTCATGGGATAGCAATATGCAAATTTTCAGATAGCAGTAGCATCGTGTAGAACAGGTATAAATGCGCATTGCTTTCGCAGAGCTTTCATTTCTGTTCAAGTTATTCATGTGAAGAGGTTTTGACGTGATGATGACCGCACGACGGGAATTAACAGACTTTGAACGCGGAATGTTAGTTGGAGCTAGACGCATGGGTCATGCCATTTCGGAAATCGTTAGGAATTCAACATTCCCAGATCCACTGTGTCAAGAGTGTGCCGAGAGTATGAAATTTCAGGCATAACATCCCATCATGGACAGCGCAGTGGTCGACCGCCTGCACTTAACGACCGAGACCGGCGACGTCTGCAAAGAGTGGTAAATTCTAACAGACAAGCAACACTGCGTCAAATAACCGCAGAAATCATGTGGGACGTACAAGGGACTTGTCTGTCAGAACTGTGCGGAGAAATTTGGCTTTCTTGGGCTATTCCAGCAGAAGACCGACTCGAGTGCCTTTACTGACAGAACGACATCGCTTGCAGCGACTCTCGTGGGCACGTGAACATATCGGTTGGTCCCTAGATGAATGGAAAACCGTGGCCTGGTCCGATGAGTCACGATTTCAGTTGGTAAGAGCTGATGGTAGGGTTCGAGTGTGGTGCAGACCCCACGAAGCCATGGACCCAAACTGTCAGCAAGGCACGGTTCAAGCTGGTGGTGGCTCCGTAATGGTGTGGGCTGTTTTTTTTCATGGCATGGACTTGGTCCTCTGGTGCGACTGGACCGAACATTGACTGGAAATGCTTATGTTCAGCTACTTGAGATCACTTGCAGCCATTCATGGACTTCATGTACCCAAACAACGATGGGATTTTTATGGATGACAATGCGCCATGTCACCGGGCCACAACTGTTCGCGATTGGTTTGAAGAACATTCTGGACAATTCCAACGAATGATCTGGCCACCTAGATCGTCCGACATGAATCCCATGGAGCATTTATGGGACATCATCGAGAGGTCTGTTCGTGCCCAAAATCCTGCACCATCAACGCTTTCACAATTATGGACGTCTATCGAGACAGCATGGCTCAATATTCCTGCAGAAGACTTCCAACGACTTGTTGAGTCCATGCTACGTCGAGTTGCTGCACTTCGCCCGGCGAAAGGAGGGCCGACACGATGTTAAGAGCCCATGACGTTTGTCACTTCAGTGTAAGTCATAATAATGTAAATATTCCTATAAAGTTTATTTACAACATTAAATCTTTTCGTAATTGATATAGGTACATAAACACACACCAATAGTAAAAAAAAAAAAAAAAAAAAAAAAGGTAAAAAAATTGTGTTCAATCCACAAATGACAACTGCATCACATCATTGCAGATGCAGATGCCAACACAAAATTGCACTGATTGCAGATGCCATTTAACAAAATATACAAATTAAAATGCACTGCTGGAAAACAGCTGAAGTGAATTAAGTGTCCTCCTGGCCATGGATCATGGCTTTGTAGCCTGTGTGAGGAAGTGGTAATGGATACTGTGGTGGATCGGATTCTAAAGGATGATGAAAGCCTTTTAATGACGAAAAACCAGACAGATCTTTAGACTCAGTTAAGGCCCTTAACAATTGTCAATTGAATGAATAGCACTGAAGGATATTAAATAGTTAGAAGATAAATAATTGTAGAATCATAAAAGATGTAAAATATATAAAGCCATAATAATATAAATTTTCTTTTAAAGTTTTATTTACAACAATAAATTCGTTCCGTAGTTGATACAGGTACATACACACATACCAATAGTAAAAAAAATTTTGTTTAATCCACGAATTGCAACTGCATCACATCATTGCAGATGCAGACGCCAGCACAAAATTGTACTGATTGCAGATGCCATTTCACAAAATATACAAATTAAAATGCACTGCTGGAAAACAGCTGAAGTGAATTAAGTGGCTGTCTCCTGGCCATGGGTCATTGGCTGTATGTCATGGCTTTGTAGCCTGCTTGCAGTGTGAAGAAGTGGTAATGGATACCTTTCACTGCGGTGGATCGGATTCTAAAGGATGATGAAAGCTTTTTAATGAGGAAAAATCAGACAGATCTTTAGACTAGCCCCTTAACCAATTATCAATTGAATGAATAGCACTGAAGGGTATTCCGAAGCTAGAAGCTAAATAATTGTAAGGTAATAAAAGATGTAAAATATATAAAGTCATAATAAAATAAATTTTCCGTACAAAAAGATGAATGCCTATTAAAAAAGAGGGGAAGCCTTCATTTCTCCCGAACATCCTGTTGGCGGAGATGTTGGAAATATTTTGTACAACAAAAATATTTCCTCAATTGATACAGATACATTAACATACCAAAGGTAAAAAGATTGTGCAATCCATGAGTATTGGATTGTAGATACCACTTCACAAAATATATGAATTAAAATGCACTGCTAGAAAACAGCAAAGTGAGTTAAAAGGAAGGAAAAAAGATTAATTAAAATCAAAATCTTAAATTTATCAATTTTCTAAAATAGTAAAAATTAAAATCTGATTCGATTATTGAAAAATGGTATGGATACTAGCAATTATTAATTATTATAAATAAAGAAAAAATATAACAACATGTGTTTATCATATATTCTTTATAAGTGGGTTTGTATTTCTATATTTAAAATTATTGCTGACACGAAGAGTATTTCTAGTGCAATGATTTTTGGTTCAAGTATTCAATCTGGTTTATTAATAGGAAAACATGATTTTTAATGTATATAAATGTTTTTATTATTATCATGGCTCTTCAAATATTTCAACCATTTTTAGAATATTATTTATTATACTCTTGTTGAGAAATTGGAAACTATTCTTTTATGAAAGTATTCATCCCCTGATAGAATCCTGGTATCCTAAAAATCCCTCCAACTATTTTATGTTCACTGGTGTAGAAGGCACGGAAGATCATTATTATAATAAAATTAGTAGAAGATAATTAATAATAAATCATTACAAGTTACCATTACCATTAAAATATTATCATAATTCTCTCCGTCCATTTAATTATTTAAACCATAACATTTTGTTTTTGTTCAATTCCATAGATTAATAAATGATTAATAATTAATCATTGCAAATTACCATTACCATTAAAATATTAACAGAATTATCTGCGTCAATTTAATAGTTTAAACAGTAACATTTGTTTTTGTTAAATTCCATAGACTGAACGCTTCTTCGATTATAACATTTGTGCCACAAAGTCATACCATATAATGTTTATAACTATTATTAATTTTTCTATTATATTATATATACCTTTTGTTAGTCATATGATACCATATAATATTCATTATCTGTCCTATTTTTGTAATTCAGTAATTGAAAGTCTATTTTTTGCTTTATTTGAATTAAAATTTCTTATATTATTTTAAATTATCTTTTTATATTTTATTTTTTTCATTATTTGGATTTTTAATTTTTTTTATATTAGTTTATATTATTTTTATATTTTTTTCTTTATTTGAATTTAAAATTTTTTTTATATTAATTTATTATTATATTTTTTATATTAATTTCTATCTTTTTATATTTTATTTTATTCTTTATTTGAATTTTAAATTTTTTATAGTAATTTATATTATTTTTTTTATTTCATTTTTTTTTATTTGAATTTTAAATTTTTTATATTGTTTTATATTATTTTTATATTACTTTTTCTTTATTTGAAATTAATGTTATTTTTACCACATTTTCCTTTTTAACTGATAGGAGGCTACATAACCATGGATATTTGGATGAAATGAGATATAAGTTAAGTATTATCCTTATTTTATAAGAATAAAGTAATTTCTTTCTATACATCATTGACAATTGGTGAGTTTATACATTAACTACAATTTGTTTCATATA
The DNA here is from genome assembly GCA_021605075.1 of Caerostris darwini. NCBI lineage: Eukaryota > Metazoa > Arthropoda > Arachnida > Araneae > Araneidae > Caerostris > Caerostris darwini. The sequence goes on from BPLQ01005060.1 coordinate 14,294, forward strand.
TAAATATATTAAAAAAAAAGATTTATCATTTTTAAAAGGTAATTCCTTCATTTTTTTAGTGGTCATTACTAATAATATATCCATTAGAAATATCATAAAGCCAACTTTTTAAAATATGTAATGAAGTATATTTGTTTTATGTATATTTGTTCTCTAAGAGTTACACAAGTGTCTGTTTAGTTCAATGATTTCATTTATTTACTGTAAACCGTACATCTTGTAATGATGTCTAATCTTTCAAAAGGCATTCTTTGATGTTAGAGATTTTTCTAACAGTTTACAAGAATTTTTACAATAACATATGAAGAAGAGTGCGAGACAAACAAATAACTTATCAGATAGAGATTAAGAAACTCCACTCGATAAACATAATATATTTGATCTTGGAAAATAAAAAAGTTATTTATTTACATTGTTTATTTATGTAAACTTTCTTCTTCTCAATTTATTACTCAGTTTTTGTTTAGACGAATTTACAGTATAATTAATGAATCTTGAACATTTAGAAATTTATCATTTACTGAAAATAAATGGATTGTTAATTTACTCGAATCTGCACCGTTTTAACAAATGCGCAAATATTTACTTCTCTTGAAATATAAATTATTTTTCTGTAATCTGGTTTTCTGGTTGTCTTGTAATATAAATTATTTTTCTGGTAATCTGGTTTTTTGGTTGTCTTGTAATATAAATTATTTTTCTGGTAATCTGGTTTTCTGGTTGTCTTGTAATATAAATTATTTTTCTGGTAATCTGGTTTTCTGGTTGTCTTTTAATATAAATTATTTTTTGGTAATCTGGTTTTCTGGTTCTCTGGTTTGGTAATCTGGTTTTCTGGTTGTAATATAATTGTTCTAGAATTATAAAAATTCTTAATATTAATTTAAATATTAAATTTGAATTTACTATTTAAAAAAATATTAAGAATTTTTATGGTTATAGTACAATTATATATTTATAACTATAACATGCAAAAATTATTGCTATTAATTTTTGAAAAAAAAATATATAATGCTTTAAAAAATTAATTTAGTTGGAAAGAGAAAAAAATTTGTTTTTCTGTTTCTAATAAATATAACTGCAGAATTTTTTTTTTTTACTTTTTGAAAAATTATTTTGTAATTATGATAATCACTATAAAAACTAATCACAAGAACTTAATACACATAAAACACAGCAATTATTTATAGTACATTGGATTTACAAAGAAACTGGAATATGAAATAATACAGATTGACATTAATTACGAGATTAATTTAATTAATTCAATTAAAGATTAATTTAATCAACTCGAATGTTAAAATCCTGATAAGAATGCTGTTTTGCTTTTTTAAAAATAATAATAATAATAGTTCTCTCATAAACACAGTCTACTAAAGTTATAAAATAAATAATTAAGAATTGACATTAATAAGGTGCAGTATTTTATTGTTTTTTAATCTCAAAACTATCTTAAAAACTTGATCAGTAATTTGTAATGTTAAATTTAAAAGAAAGTGTTTAAGTCAGTACATTTTATTTTTGTATAAATATATTTTATATTTTTTGGTAATAGATATTGAAAAATAAAAGTTATGGAATTCATAAAATCGAAACTTGATAAAAAACACTTGCGATAACTATACATAAAAAAAAAAACCATCCAATTATTATTCTAATGCAAAATTTTATGCTTTCGTTTATCTATTCTTTAATTGTCATTTTATGTTAAATAACTACTACAGTAATAGATAAGCATATTTTAAATTCAGCATAGCCTAAATAAAAGTTTATTTATTTTTATTTTGGAAAATTGGTTTTTATGCCATATCTAAATATTTTGTTGTCATTATTTATTTAACATGAGACCACAGCATTTAAATGAAAACGTGCCATTTATTCTGCATTCAAAACGCTTAAAACATTCATTTAGACGACGCCCTAATTTCAATTGTAAATATACCATCCAGCATGCTATCTTAATTACTGATAAAATGCAAATGCGAGGAGACAATGCAGAGCTAAATTGCAAACGGAAATCATGTTTAGGAACATCCAAATGTCAGCGGGCATAAACAATCTATTCCCAAACAGAAAACGCAGGCTATTAAGTTGTTTCACCTCCATAATGAATATTTTAATGGATCATTATTCCAAAACACCAGCAAGGCTATGTTAAGCCAGCGGCATCAGCAGCAAGTCTGTTCTTGAACCTTATCAAAAAGAATCTTCTCCTACGAGAGGAAGTCTTTTCTCTTTTAAGAAGCAAACTCATTGTTTTGTTACTTTCTGAGCGGTTTCAGCTTAATTGAAACCATTTAAAACAAAGCCCAAAACAAGCCTCTTTCTAAACACAAAAAAAAAAAAAAAATTAGAACCAAATCGTCGCCTCTGATCTTCATCTTGTCTGCCCCAACAACACGCTAAAATAATTACACGTTCGCGTCGCCATGTTTTTTTACCACCCCCTTCATTCATTTCAATCTCTCTCTCTCTCTCTTTTATTCTTTCTTTTCTTTATTCTTTTTTTCTTTTTAATTCTTCTCACGTTCGTTTCCCTCCATTCCGTCTGTCAGTCCGTCCCTCTAATTATCAGGCGGACATTTTGTGTAGGAAATAAACGAGTGGCGAAATCTCTCTATTTGAGCGGCAGGTTTTATAAATGATGCTTGGTTTGGAAACAATGACAGCTCATTTGAGATTCGACAAGCTCAGTCTTTTGTCACGAGCCCCATTAATCTGCCAGCTATTTTCTTTTCTTTCTTATTAGCATTCAGGGTTTGCCGTAGTTGGCTGTAGGGGAAAAAATATGGTCCCTCGTTTGATCGCCAATCCCGGTCTTGGGTTTCAATCGTGCTCGCCAAGCGGCCAAGAAGTTTCATGTTTCACAACAAACTCATATATCCTTTTTCAATCCCAAACTTATGGATTTTTTTTTACCAATTTTTATCAAATTCAAGGTCATTTTTCTGAAACTTTTTGGAAAGTTAATAAGGATATCGTGCCATAAATTTGTGAAAGCATGCAAAACATTTGAAAATTAGTAAATTTTTAAAGCATTTGTAAGCTAGTATGGTATGAAAAATATTAATTTAAATTAAAATATTAATTTAAAATATAGTCCCTCATTTGATCGCCAATCCCTGTCTTGGATTTCAATCAAGCTCGCCAAGAGGCCAAGAAGTTTCATGTTTCACATCTTGTTCATATATCCTTTTGAATCCCAAACTCATTCTTTTTTTTTTACCAATATTTATCAAATTCAAGGTTAATTTTTTTAAGTATAGTGTATACACTTATTTCTTAAGCTTTTTGGAAAGTTAGTAATGGATATCATTAAAACAAGTATTCATTAAAATTATATCCTTTGGTAATTGGTAAAAGCCTATATTATTAACAAGCCTGTATGATATGAAAAATTTATAATATAGTTCCTCATTTGATCGCCAATGCTGGTTTTGGGGTTCAATCGTGCTCGCCAAGTGGCCAAGAAGTTTCATATCATGCTCACGCGTTTTGGCAAGTTAATAATAGACATCGTGTCATAAATTTGTAAGAGCATATATTATTAATAAGCTAGTATGGTATGAAAAATATTAATTTAAAATATGGTCCCTCATTTAATTACCAATCCCGGTCTTGGGATTGGCAATCAAATGAGATTTCAATCGTGCTCGCCAAGTGGCCAAGAAGTTTCATGTTTCATATCATACTCATATATCCTTTTGAATACCAAACCAATTTGACAATTTTTATCAGATTCAAAGTCAGTTTTTTTAAGTATAGTGATAATGGATAATATTATAGTAATAGTAATAATGGATTATAAGCTAGTATGTCATGAAAAAATTTTTCAATTAAAATCATGTATTTTATTAATGCGCCAATGCTGGTTTTGGGTTTATGGTATATCATGCTCAAAATATTAATCGTGTCATAAATTTCTCAATTAATAAATATTGAAAAATTTAATTTAAAATATGGTCCCTCATTTGATCGCCAATCCTGGTCTTGGGTTTCAATCGTGCTCGCCAAGTGGCCAAGAAGTTTCATGTTTCACATCATGCTCATATATCCTTTTTGAATCCCAAACTTAAGTTGTTTTTTTACCAATTTTTATCAAATTCAGGGTCAATTTTCTTAAATATAGTGTGTGCAATTACTTCTAACGCGTTTTGAAAAGTTAATGATGGATATCGTGTCATAAATTTGTAAAAGCATGTATTATTAATAAGCAAGTATAGTATTAAATATATTAAGTTCAATTAACGTAAATGCAAATTGAATATTTTATGTTTTTTTTAATTAAATAATCCCTTATGAGTCCTTGATGGTATACCAAGGACTTATAAATGATATTGTTTCTTAATTACTCATGAACCAAGGTTCCTTAATTACTGGAATCAAATTCCCCATGCAAAGTTAAAAATTTTCATTAGAAAGAAGAGTTTTATTTCCCATTAGGATATTCTCAAGAGAATGCATATTAAATTTAACTCCTCAATAATATGAAAATATTTGAATAATTTGAAACAATATGCTGCATTTGATGAATTGCAATAATATTAACAATGGAAGTGAATTATTTTGATGCTTAATATCATTTTGAGTGATTGATCGTAAAACAAAAAATAATTATTTGATTTTTATCATGCTTTTCATAGTCAATTAACAAAATTATGGAAATTCGTTTAATTACTCATTTATCATTAAAATATTTTTACTAATTAAAAATTCTCCAACTTACCTTTTTTGTGGTTTATATTGTTTATAACGATGTAGTTTATATTTTTCAGCTGTGTGAGAAAAATTAATTTCTATTTCAGACATTTTGTGTGTGTGTATGCGCTTGTTAACAGAAATTTGCTTTCTTAAAAGTATGCCTTTTTTCCACATGTAGTGCAATTTCAGTTTAATTTTAATAAATAAACCATTATTCTTTTTAATAAGAATTTATTCTCGAAAGAAATGTACTCTAAATTATTATTATTTTTTTTTAAATTTAGCAAAAAAATTCTTGGAAAAATAAAAACAAAGGAATTGCATGTCTATATTTAGAATAATCGAAAGATTCCACTTGTGTTGTAAGTAATTAATCAATATACAATAATGAAATGTACAATATTTTAAACAAAATTTTATAAAAGAAATAAAAGTAATTAAAATCAATCAAAGTGTGTGTGATTTCATATAGTAATTTTATTAAACCATCAATGATTCATTACAATTAATCAGGATAATTAACTATGCAAACCATTATAATAACATTTTGTAAGTAACCATTATAATAGTTATTTTGTAGTAGTAAACAGATTTTGATTTGTAGATAATTCTTATATTTTGGCATTTAGATACTGATCCTGAATAGTTTCTGTAATTTCATTTCTTTATCCCAGAAAGTACTTCCAAATAACAACCCTTAACCATTTATTATAATGAACCATTTTTTACTTTGAACATTGGCCTAAAGTCAATTTAACTCATCAGCCCAACCTCAAATGGGTAATATATTTTCTGGGGACAGGACTTGCAGAAACAAAATATTTAAAATCTCTCTGGGGCATTGTAAATCTTGGTCTTACTGTACTGTTAAAATGGTCTGCTAACAAGCTAAACGTGGTTCAAACTTGTACAAAACATTACAATAATAATAATCGTTGTATTATAGCCGTTGAATAAAAATGGATGTACATGAATATCCTAGATAGTAGCTACGTTATCCATGAAAATCTACTTCCAAATAACAACCCATAACACTTACTATAATCAACCATTTTTTACTTTGGACATTGGCTTTATCACCAATCAGATACTTACACTTTGGTCAATTTAAATTATCAGCCAATCAGATACTTATACTTTGGTCAATTTAACTTATCAGCCCAACCCCAAATGGGCAATTTGTTTTCTGGGGCAGGAACATGAAAAAAAAAAATATATATATATTTAAAATCTCTTTTACAATGTAAATCTAGGTCTTATTATATTGTAAAACTGGCCGACTAACTAGATAAATGTTGTTCAAACTTGTACAAGAAATTATATTAATTGTCATCTTTGCGTTTTTGCAGTTGAATAAAAATAGGTCTACATGTAGTCGAAAAAGATACCCGAAGAGCTTGTTAAATGACATATTATATTACATGCACTGCCAAATAACAATCATTAACCATTTACTATAATCAACCATTTTTTACTAAGGACTTTGGCCTTAAGTCAATTTAACTTACCAACCCAACCCCAAATGTAATTTGTTTTCCGGAGCCAGGATATACAGAAACAAAATGCATTTAAAATGTCTTTTGCAATGTAAATCATGGTCTTATAGTATTATTAAATTTGTTGGCTAACAAGCTAAATGTTGTTCAAACTTGTACAAAATATTACATTAATAATATTCTTTGCATTTATAGCTTTGAATAAAAATGGGTTTACATGTAGAAGAAAAAGATACCTGAACAGCTTGTTAAGTGATATTACATCTGCAGTTTTATCTAAATGTTGACCTAAATGTCAGAGATGATAAAATGATAGGTTGTTGTTTTTATTTTTTTAACAAAAATTTAATGATAGGTACATTAATATAGATTTCTTCATAACTTTGATTAAAAGCAATTTTATTAACGAGCGATTACTCGCCAATCGTGACACTCCCCTCCCCGTAGCGTGCTATTTGACACTTAGGCCTTCCACAACTTATTTGTATTCCGGACACGTTGAAAAACCTCCCACAGTCCGCCAAACTCCAATCTTTTATTCACCTCAGATAAGCAATCAATTTTCTGTTGGTCATTAATTCTCCTGTTTTAAAAGGTTAGAAATGAAATACGATCGCACGTCTGTGATGTGTGTCGTAGTCAGCGCCTGTAGATGCACGAGATTAAGTTCTGACACTTAACAGGATGAACGGCCTTGAGTGCCACCACGAGTGCCAACCAAAAAGCGAACACACCTAGATGTAAGTAGATAGATCTTTAGAAATTCTGATCTATCCCCTGCTGAGAGACAGCGCAATGCGTTTTACATGCTGCAGCCACCAATGCATGACGGATTTGACGAAATGTTTCAACAAACGTGCGCTTAGGGTGGTCATGATAAGTAACTGGTCAAAGGGCATCTGCGAAAATATTAGTTTTTTTTCTTTTTTACTAATAAGTAATACTTGTAGTTCTTTTTTTCTTCTGGTGTCTCGAACTTTCAGTCAAAAGAATTGGTTTTCGAATCTTTTGTTGTGTGTCTTTAGTTTGGATTGGATATTAGAAATTAGATTGGCGTTACAAGGTTCTTTCCTTTTCAGGAATCACGATAATGTCATTGTATTTATTTAAAATGTATTTTATTCATTGGATTATTAATTTTAAGGAGGTATTTCGATTCTTAATTACTTACAAATCCGACTTAAAGAGTTATTTTTATTTTTTAAATCCCTTCATTTAAATCAATGGTTAAGCTTCGAATATTTATGCAATGATTATTGCAGTAGATGTTTTATATTAAGAATTAAATATTAAAATTTTTCTTGAATTCTAGTCGTTCATGGAAAAAAGATTGGTATTACAAATAATATACGTTGATACGAGTAGAATCATAAACTAAACTTGCAAGTGAACTAAAATAATTCTTTTTTTATTTTAATATTAATTTATCTAGATGGTTTGATTTGGTTTGTCGCTGTACGATCATTTTTTGCACACTTGAGGCTAAACAGACCGGGACCTACAGTTTAACGTGGATTCCGAACCAATAATATCCATGCCAACGCCAGGATTTGAATATGAAGCCTGTGTTGTCAAAGATTTGACGAAAAGTTCCAACAAACGTGCTCTTGGGGTGGTCATGATAAGTAACTGGTCAAAGGGCATCTGGGAAAATATTAGTTTTATTTTTTTTTTTTTTACTAATAAATAATACCACACTTTTTTTCTTGTTGTTATTATTTTCTTCTTGTGTCTCAAATTTTCAGTCCAAAGAATTGGCTTCCCAATCTTTTATTGGGTGTCTTTAGTTTGGATTGGATATTAGAAATTGGATTGGCGTTACAAGGTTCTTTCCTTTTCAGGAATCACGATAATATCATTTCCTGTCCGTTTTAATAGATATCGTAGTATAATTTTATGTTAATGTATTTATTTAAAATGTATTTTATTCATTAGATTATTAGGATTAAAAAGGTCATTCGATCTTTAATTACTGACAAATACCACATAAAGAATTATTTTAATTTTTTAAATTCCTTCCTTTAAATCAGTGCGAATATTTAAGCAATCAATTCTCTTCATATATATTTTATATTATTTATCTTTCGACTTTTAACTACACGTTCTAAACACGTTCTAAAGAATTATTTTTATTTTTTAATTTCATTCATTTAATTCAATAATGGTTAAGACTCAAATATTTAAACAATGATTTTAGATATTTATATAGATAGATAGATATTTTATATTAAGTATTGAATATTAAAATATTTCTTAAATTCTAGACTTTTATAGAAATAATATTATTATTGTAAACAATATATGTTGTTAGAATCGTAAACAACACTTGCAAGTGAGCTAAAATAATTCATTTTATATTTTAATATTGATTTATCTGGATGGTTTGGTTTGTCGCGCTACGGTCATTTTTTGCAAACTTTAGGCTAATTACACTGAAAAATACAGTTTAACGTGGATTCCGAACCACTAATATCCATGCCCCGGCAGGATTCGAATCTGAAGCCTGTGTTATCAAAGATTTGACGAAGTTTTCAAACAAACGCGCTCATGGGATGGTCATGATAAGTAACTGGTCAAAGGCGACCTGGGAAAATATTAGTTTTTTTTTTTTTTACTAATAAGTAATACCATATTTTTTTCTTTCTTCTCGTGTCTTGAACTTTCAGTCAAAAGAATTGGTTTTCGAATCTTTTGTTGGGTGTCTTTAGTTTGGATTGGATATTAGAAATTAGATTGGCGTTACAAGATTCTTTCATTTTCAGGAATCACGATAATGTCATTTCCTATCCTTTTAAAAAGATATCGTTGCATAATTTAATGTTAATTTATTTACTTAAAATGTATTTTATTCATTGGATTATTAGTTTTTAAAAAGGTCCTTTTATCTTTAAATACTTACAAACACGACCTAAAGAATTATTATTTTTTAAATTCCTTCATTTAAGTAAATGGTTATGGGTCAAATATTTAAGCCATGATTCTCTTTATATACATAATATTTATTCTTCGACCTTTAATTGTTTACAAAACACGACCTAAAGAATTATTCTAATTTTTTAAATTCCTTCATTTAAATAAATGGTTAAGCCCGAATATTTAAGCAATGATTTTCTTTCAATACTTAATATAAAATATCTAATCGTACATCACAATCGTACATTCTGGGGCTTAAAAGCCTGTATGACTGCAGAGCGTAGAGCTGACAACCCTATACTGTAAAATGAAAAACACCTCCTTTTTCAAAATCTGCCATTAGGCAGACGGCCAACTGACTAGCTCTCTGGCTTCTGGTATCGCAGACTTCAGGCTCGAATCCTGGCCATGGTATGGATGCTTGTGAGTGGTTCGGAATACACGTTAAACCATAGGTACCAGCTTAATTAGCCTAATGTATGCACAAAATTACCGTAGAGCGACAAACCAAACCAAATTGGCCCACCATGGAGCTATTGCGTCAATGAAGAATTCTCTATTGAAGTTTAACTTTAAATGCCCGTGTTCCAAACCAATTTTAACTATCAAAACACAAAACATTTTAATAAATGCCCATATAAATAAACTATATAATTCAACCACAACCTATATACATCAACCACAACCTATATACATCAACCACAACCTTCCAGTACATTTTTATCCTAATTTCACTAGCATTTTTTTTTGACGGACATAATCAATTACGTCCACATATTTCTCTCTCCACTCCACAATCAAAATAACCTTCTTTTAATAAAATTTTTTCCCAAAACTCGTTTAATTCCTTCTTTTGACGCAACCGTTGGATCCGTCACCACGGAGCAATCGAGATCCGTAAATAGTTCATCACTTCGGCGCGTAAATACCTCACTGGTTCATCAGTCACAAATTTGAGCCGAGAGCGTTTCTCAACGGCCAGCGAGTGCATTAAAAAATAATAAAATATAATAAACAGAAACGACGGAGGTGGATCTGAAGATAAATTTGTGTGGTGAGTGAATTTCGGTAGATAATGTATCTAAATATTTACCTCTCCGAGTTGTCATCGCCTGTGTTATTACGAGTGAAATCTTAAGTAGTGGATTTATAGGTTTACTCTGATGCCGCATTCGCGATATTTGGATTCTGGGCTGAAAGACGAATTGCTTTACAGGCTGACAGACAAATGATAGCGTCGAGTGAGACCTTCTTTGAAATGCGGCGGACGCATTAGTGGGAAGGGGTTGATATTCAAATCTGATTGACCGCAGGAAAAATGCTGTTGACAGCCAGGTCGTTCGATCGCGAAGTTGATTTCTGACAGCGATGATCTCTGACCTCGGTCGTTTTTTTCGGGTCAATAGTTCTGTGGAAGCTGATGATTAAAATATTCTACAACACAAATCAATTTTCTTGTTTTGAAGAATATATATTTATATGCAGTAGAACCTCCGTAAGTCGAGCTTCAAGGAAGACGCCAAATAATTCGAGTTATAGAGTTTTCGACTTACGGAGGATTTCGACTTATGCGGATTTTGTAAAGGAAATATGCGATTTGTAGAGGTTTAGATTCTTTCTAACTCATTTTGAGTTCATAATTAAATAAAAATTCAAGTTACAGAGGTAATAAACATGTTTATTTGCAACTTAAAAGTTATATTATGTACTACAATAAAAAATCAAAATAACTCTGAAATAATTTCAAATGATCGAGTTGTAAAGGTGTAAAAAAGGTTGTAAAATCGAACAATGTTCGAGATACAGAGGTCCAATTTTTTTTTTCGAGTTATGGAAGAAAAATATATACCAAAATAGCTTGTGGGTGTTGACTAATTATTTCGACATATAGAGGGTCGAAATTTCGAGTAATCGAGGTTTTGGGGCTTAAAGGGAAGGGAACAAAAAAAAATTTCGAGTTTTGGAGGTTTTCGACTTAAAGAGGTTCTACTGTAAAACATCAGTTGTGGCAACTGCAGAGTGCTAGTCACTAGGCCATCAGGTCCCAAAAAATATATATCTAATTTTTGATTAAATATGCAGACATGAATGTCTAATCATTTTTTATGAAAATTTAGTTTTTTTTTTTTAAATTTCACCCCTTTGTATTTATAAATTGGTTTTAAAAGTAAAGAAAGGGGAAACTTAAAATACATACTTAATAATTGAAAAAAAAAAAAAAAAAAATAGGAAGTAAAAACAAATCACCAGTTTTTGAAATAGGAAAATATATTTCTTGAACAAAAATTTTTAACAAATATTTTCAATTTTATGAAAATATTTTATTTTCAATTTTTTTTCTCTAAAAATTTCGACTTCAAGATAACTATAGAAATTTTATATCATGATCATAGAATTTTAACATTCCCCTCATCCTACATTTGGTAAAACAGGAATCTTGTAACTATAATTAAAATTACTTTCTTTACTACATGTTTAATAAACTATATGTATAGTTAACTTTGTGTGTTATGAGTCTTGTAGCAGTATGTAAAGTATAGCTATAAATTGACTTTAATTATCTAATTAACTTTAGTGTATTTTCTTCAAATCTATTTGTATTCCTTTTAATTATCAATCCAGAATTAATATTTCTTTTATTTTATGCACTTTCAATTTACTATGTTTACTAATTTACATATATTTGTATGCCGTAACTGCAAACTAAACGTGTATGACTAAGAACAATTTTAATTGGTAATTATTGTAATACAAGCTAGTATGACTTATATAAACAATATGCCAACGGCCGTACCATGCTGAATATATCGGTTCTCGTTAGATCACCGAAGTCAAGCATCATTGGTCGCGGTCAGTACTTGGGTGGGTGACCACCTGGGAACACTGCGTGCCGTTGGCAAATTTGGGACCTGAATGGCCGAGTGTCTAGCGCTCTGGCGCTAGGTGCCACAGGTTTCGGGTTCGAATCCCGGCGGTGCCATGGATGTTTGTAGTGGTTCGGAATCCACTTTAAGCCGTAGGTCCCGGTCTCCTATGACTGTAAGAGCGTCACGGAGCAAAAGTCAGGCTTCTACCTACGGGTGCTCCATCACAACAGAAGCTGCTTCCTTACCCTTCAATCATGAGTACGTATGGGCTCATGGGCTTGGCCAGCCAAGTGGGATAAGAAACAACAAAACAACAACATATAAACAATATAAATTAACATTATTTGTGATACTTTTCTATGAGGTCTTTATATATCGCCCTAACTAACTCCCTGGCACTACTGCCTAGAATAGCAGAATCAGCAGAATCCGAAACAGGAATATTTTCTTTTACGGAGTAGGGTTGACAGCCATAAGCCCTACAGTCATATTAGACTGGGACCTACGATTTAAAGTGGATTCTGAACCAGTACAATCATACATGGCACTCCCGAAACCTGTGGTCACTCGGTCATCAGGCCCCCTATATATATCGCCATAAAAATATAATATAACTAATCCATTAAATTTATATATCCCCATATAAAGGATAAATACAAAAAAATAAAAGGAATATTTGAGGGATATTTTATTGTAGTACTAATTACTAACATTTTGTTTAATACGTTAATTATGGTAAATTTCTTTCACCTTTCTTCAACACAAATGCAAATTAGTGTCTGATGAAAGCCATCCGAAAAATCCTCAAAATTCTTTTTATTTTGTTACATATAAATAAATAAATTTCTTATTTTAAACTGTCTTCAACTTCCAAAATTTCAAGAATTCCATTTATAACTTTAAAAAAAAAAATTGCATTTTTATATTTTGAATAATTATCATCCTCATATGGTTTTGCGATTTCTCTAACACGTCAAGAATTAGGAATAATATGTTCAACGCTACGACTTTCTTTAAATCAAATATAAACTCCAACTAAAGGGAGAGAGAGAGAAAAAAAACCCCATCAATATTTCAAAAAAGATGATGATTGATTTCATGATGATTGAATTTTAACATTTCCCTCATCTTACATTTGTAACTGTAGTTATAATTACTTTTGCAACTACATGTTTAATTAACTATATGTATAATTAATTATCTCTCTGTATTATGAGTCTTGTAACGATAATGTATATACATTGACTTCAATTATCAAATTAACCTTAGTGTATTTTCTTCGGCTAGAATGAGTTATTTCAAACAGGTACATATAACTATACATATACAACAGGTACATATAAACAAAAATAAATTAACATTATTTTCAACATTGTTGCAATAATGTTAATTATCGACATAATTTAACATTTTAACATTGTTGCAATAAAGTTAATAATTAACACAAATTAACATTTTAACATTTTTGCAATTTATATACATTAAATAAATTGCAACATTATTTTCAAACCAGGACCATTTTTGTATTTATCATTTATATATCGCCATATAAATGATAAATACAAAAATGGAAGGAATGTCTAACTTGAAGTTTTATTACAGTAATATTTACTTATATTTCTTTAGTATGCTAATTATGTTTAAATTTTTTTCTCCTTTCTTCAACACAAATGCGAATGAATGTTTCCTGAAAGTCTTAAAAAATTCAATTTTGTTGCTTAGAAATAAATAAAATTCTTAGTTTAAACTGTCTCCATCTTCCCAAATTTCAGGAATTCCACATATTCTAATAAAAAAAAAAAAAAAAAAAAAAATTTCGTTTTTATATTTTGAATAATTATCACCTTCATATGGTTTTGCGATTTCTCTAACACGTCAAGAATTAGGAATAATACGTTCAACGCTACGACTTTCTTTAAATCAAGATATAAACTCCCAACTAAAAGGAGACAGAGAGAAAAAAAAAAACCCATCAATATTTCAAAAAAGAAAATTTCTCCATCAAATATGCAAAAACTACACTTAAAAATCATATCCGCAAGTTATTCATTCCGTAGGTAATGAAAGAAACATTTAGATACTTTATGAGATGAAATAATAATTGGAACTGTCGCTTCAAGGGGGAAGGGGAGATTTATTTGCGAACGGTAGGGGGTAGGGGGTAGGGGAAAGAAAAATGAACAACATTCTCATATGAATGACAAATCGGGATTTTTCTAAATAACCCGTGAATGTTATTAAGAAAACGCCGCCATTGAAAGTAAAAAAAAGGGGAAGGTCGCTCAAAGGAAAAGTGGTGTTATTTCATTCTTTTATGTTGTTATTTTTTATTGAACTGTGAAATCATTTACAAAAGTAATCCAGAATTATGAAAATATTATTCTAAGAAAGGTAGTCCTCTTAGTTTTATTTTATTATTATGATATAAATAATGTAGTTAAAATTAACTGTGAAATCATTCGTAAAAATAATCTGGAATTATGAAAAATAATCCAAAATTCTGAAAATGGTATTCTTTGAATTCACTGAGAATTATTATTAATATTATATTATTAAGATAGTCAGTAATAAATATTCCAGAATTATGAAAATAGTATTTTTTGATTTTACACTATCATTTTATTATGATGATATAGATAATGTAGTTAAAATTAACAGTGAAATCATTTGCAAAAATAATCCAGAATTATAAAATAGTAAAGGTAATCTTAATTGTTTTATTTTATTGTGATGATATAAATAATGTAATTAAAATTAACTATGAAATCATTCTCAAAAATATTCCAGAATTAAGAAAATAGTATTCTTTGATTTTACTAAAGCAATGTTTTCTTATTATGATGATATAATGTATTAAAATTAACTATGAAATCATTCGCAAAAAATAATCTACAATTATGAAAATAGTAAAGGCAGTCTTATTCGTTTTATTTTATGATGAGGATGTAGATAATGTAGTTAAAGTTAACTGTGAAATCATTCGCAAAAATAATCCAGTGTTATGAAAATAATATTCTTTGATTTTCCTGAGAAAGGAAATAAATGGATATTTTTAATGACTCCATGATTAAATGTGCGGTTTCTAGCCACAAATTTTATTTTGTTATAATTTAATTTTTAATTTTTGTTTGAAGCTGCCAATCTATTAGATTGATTCATTTACATAATTTAGTCTTTAAATCCATTTCCATCTATTTCAATCATTCTTCTTCTCGAAGTAATAATTCATGTACTATTTGTTTTTCGAATTCACCTAGTTAATTTATTTGTATATGTTTTTATACATGCAAAGTGTATGTGTAAGGAACAATGTTAATTGATAAATATACTTGTCCTGTATTCCAGTATGATTTATCATGAGTGAGTGTTGAAACCTATTAAAAACGAACAGATCGATAAATCAAAGTCATTTGAACATGTGTTAAGATTAAAACGTTCAACACAAAACTCAAATTATGTTTTAAGTTCTTAAATTTTTTTTAATACAAGTATGTGAAATTATACATTGATAAAAACTATTGATAAAATATTGATAAATATAATAGCTTAATTTAATATTTTCCATTTAATTCAAGGTATTCTACTTTAATTAATTGATATCAGTATATATTGTAGCTTATAATTTTTCGTCTGTGCGCCAAATGTACATCGTAGGAAGAATGTTAATTGATAAGAATTCATGTCTTGCATTCCAATATGATTTAGCATGCGTGTGAAACACATTGAATTCGAGCAGACTAATAAATCAAAGTCATTTGAGCATATTTTAAGATAATGTTAATTCAAAGTTTGTTGCAAACATACGTTATCTCAAAATACAAATTATTTTCTATATTCTTTATGTTTTGCTGATATGAGTGAATATGGAAAATTATACGTAATTTGTATTACATTATTATATGTATTAAGACATTGCGCACATTGAAATAGAGCAGACTATTAAGTCAAAGTCATTTGAACATATTTTAAGATAATGTTAACATTAAGTTTGTTACAAACAAAATTCAGATGGGTTACTATATGTATTCAATATGTTTTGCTAATAAGAATGAATGGAGCTTGATGTCGAGGGACTAGAGCTCAGTGTCACAGGTTTCTGGTTCGAATACCGGAGGGCTATGGATTTTTGTAGTGGTTCGGAATCCACTTTAAACCGGTGCCGGTCCAATATGATTGTTGAGCGTCGGGAGTAGGATTGATAAACCTACCCCGTAAAAAGAAAACATCTCCTGTTTCGAAATCTGCAATCTGCTTTGGTCCACCAAGGGGCTTTCGCGACAGTGAAGAAGAAGAATATGGAAAATTATATGTAATTCGTATTAAATTGTTACATATAATCATACCATTTAATATTTACCCTTTAATGCAAGGCATTATACTCTTGTTGATAGACGAATTGCATTAATAAAGTTGATATTACATTGAATTTTTTTTTATTATTATTATTATTTTGAAGCATGATAGCTTTTTTTTTTTTTTTGAATAAATCCTATTGGCTTTGAACATAGGCTTTGGTATTTTTTATCCGATAGCTAGATTATCATATTGATTGATAGCAAAATTGAATCAGCAAACAAAATTTTATATGACATCATTAGATTTTAGATACATTATGTCTCGCTTTCTACGGTAATCTGTTTTCTATGGTAATTTGCATTGAACTAATGAAGTAAGTAGTTTTTAGGAATAACGAATGTTGCGAGTTCATTAACGGTTGACTCTTCAATCATTGAATGTCTTATTTAAAATTCGCTTGCCTTGCCTTCTTGCGTATGGAGCTGTGAAGCAGATAACAAGATAAATAAATCCTATTGGCTTTGAACATTGGCCTAGGTATTTTTTATTCGATAGTTAAATTATCATATTTCTTTTTTGAATGCAAAAATTGAATCAGTAAACAAGACAAGTTTATATGACATCATTGGATTTTAAGTTACATCAGATCTCGCTTTCAAATTTTCTGCGATAATTTGCGTTGAACTAATGAAGTTAATTATACGAAGTTAATTATTTCTTATAATGAACTAATGAATGAATGTTGAACTAATGAAGGTAACTAGTGTTGCGAGTTCATTAACGGTAGACTCTTTAATCATTGTAAGTCTTATTCACTTGCCTTGCCTTCTAGCATATGGAGTTTTGAAGTAGATAACAAGATAAATAAATTGGCTTTGTACATACGCCTTGGTATTTTTGAACCAATAGTTAGTTTATTACATTTCCTTTTTGATTGCAAAAATTGAATCCGTAAACAAGACAAGTTTATATGACATCATTGGATTTTAAGTTACATCATGTCTCGCTTTAAACTTCTCTGCGATAATTTGAGTTGAACTAATGAAGTTAATTAGTTTTTAGAAGTAACGAATGTTGCGAGTTCATTAACGGTTGACTCTTCAATCATTGAATATCTTATTTAAAATTCACATGCCTTGCTTACTTGCGCATAGAGCTATAATACGATATAAGATAAATAAATCCTATTGGCTTTGAACATAGGCCTAGATATTTTTTATCCAATAGTTAGATTATCATATTTCCACTTTGATTGAAAAAATTAATCAATAAACAAGACTAGTTCATATGACATCATTGGATTTTCAATTACATCATGTCACGCTTTCAACTTTTCTACAGTAATTTGCGTTGAAATAATGAAGTTAATTATTTTTTAGCAATAACGAATGTTGCGAGTTCATTAACGGTTGACTCTTCAATCATTGAATGTCTTATTTAAAATTCACTTGCCTTACCTTCTTGCGTATGGAGATGTGAAGCAGATAATAAGATAAATAAATCGTATTGGTTTTGAATATAGACCTAGATATTTTTTATCCGATAGCTAGATATCATATTTCTCTATTTCCTTTTTGATTACAAAAGTGTACCAAGGCATGTTTATATGACATCGTATGATTTTAAGTTTCATTATGCCTCCCTTTTCTACTGTAATTTGCTTTGGACTAATGAAGTTAATTAATTTTTAACAATAATTAGTGTTGCGAGTTCATTAACGGTTGACTCTTCAATCATTGTACGTCTTATTCACTTGCCTTCTTACGTATGGAGTTGTGAAGTAGATAACAAGATAAATAAATTGGCTTTGTACATACGCCTTGGCATTTTTTATCAAATAGTTAGATTATCATATTTCCTTTTTGATTGCAAAAATTGAATCAGTAAACAAGACAACGTTTATATGACATCATTAAATTTTAAGTTACATCATGCCTCAATTTTTCTACGGTAATTTGGTGTTGAACTAATAAAGTTAATTAATATTTAACAATAATTAGTGTTGCGAGTTCATTAACGGTTGACTCTTCAATCATTGAATGTCTTATTTGAAATTCACTTGGCTTCCCTTGCCTTCTTTCATATAGTGCTGGGAAACATATAAAAAGATAAATAAAGATAACAAGATAATAAAAAACCTATAGGCTTTGAACATAGGCCTTGGTATTTTTTTATCCGATAGCTAGATTATTATATTTCCTTTTTGATTGCAAAACTGAATCAGTAAATAAGACAAGTTTATATGACATCATATGATTTTAAGTTACATCATGTCTCGCTGTCAAGTTTGCTACGGTAATTTGCGTAGAACTAATGAAGTTAATTAGTTTTTAGGAATAACGAATGTTGCGAGTTCATTAACGGTTGACTCTTCAATCATTGAATGTCTTATTTAAAATTCACTTGCCTTACCTACTTGCTTACAGAGCTGTGAAGGAGATAACAAATGAAACTAACCTAATTATCTGTTGTCTAAGTATTAATAAAATATTACTGCATGTCTCTTACCTTTGATCTTTGTAAGTGATTTATCACTTTTGTAACAATTTAGAAAAGTTTATTTTTTATTTTTTTTCTCCACAGAATAAAACATGAAAATTAATTTTCCTATGTTGATTATTTAGTATCTCTTTTATTTTTTATTTTTAAATCTCTTATGATAAATGTGCTTTGTAATGTTATTTAAGTAGTCTGTACGACAACTTCATGAATAATTGCACTTATTCATATGGCATTAATCTTCTTAAAATATATTAATAATGAAGTAGCAGGATTAGTTTTGCAGACAAAAAAATTATAAATGTCAGTTAAAAACGTTTATGTACGTATTAAACATTGATAAACATTATTTATTTTAATTTCTGTTTAATAATTCTGAGGTTAGAAATATGAATAAAATAACGTATTTTTTTAAAAATAATTATGTCAGATGAAATAGATTTTATAAATGAACATTTATTTTCAATTTGAATAAGCTTAAAAATTGATTGTAGGTTTTTAAGAGATTATGAAGATTTATTATAATCAGTGAGTTAGAGTAATACAAAAATAAGTTAGTTAGATAAGATGAGTTAGACAAAAAAAAAAATAAAAAATAAAAAGCAGTACAATACATAAATAAATTTTTGTATATACTGGAAGAAAAATCTGATGATTTATTATAAAAATATTTTTTATCGATTTAATAATTTTAATCATAAGAAAAGAAAAAAGAAGTGCTATAATTTCTTCTTACGTGTTAGTAGTACCAGTGCTTAGTATTGTTTATGTGTTATAGTATGTTTTAGTGATTTTAATGATTAGTATTGTTTATGTGCTATAGTATGTGTTAGTAATACTAATGATTAGAATTGTTTCTGTGTTAGTTAATGTTGTGCTTGTAGTACTAGTGATTAGTATTGTTTATGTGTTAGTAGTATGTGCTTGTAGTACTAGTGATTAGTATTGTTTATGTGTTGATAGTATGTGGTTGTAGTACTAGTGATTAGTATTGTTTATGTGTTGATAGTATGTGGTTGTAGTACTAGTGATTAGTATTGTTTATGTGCTGATAGTATGTGGTTGTAGTACTAGTGATTAGTATTGTTTATTTGTTAGTAGTATGTGTTAGTAGTACTAGTGATTAGTATTGTTTGTGTGTTAGTAGTATGTGTAGTACTAGTGATTAGTATTGTTTATGTATTGATAGTATGTGGTTGTAGTACTAGTGATTAGTATTGTTTATGTGTTGATAGTATGTGGTTGTAGTACTAGTGATTAATATTGTTTATGTGTTAGTAGTATGTGCTTGTAGTACTAGTGATTAGTATTGTTTATGTGTTAGTAGTATGTGTTAGTTGTGCTAGTGATCAGTATTATTTATGTGCTAGTAGTACTAATGATTAGTATTGTTTATATGTTAGTAGTATTAATGATTAGTATTGCTTATGTGTTACTACTATTAGTGTTTAGTATTGCTTATGTGTTAGTACTATTAGTGTTTAGTATTGCTTATGTGTTAGTAGTACTAGTGATTAGTATTGCTTTTGTTAGTAGTATTAGTGATTAGTATTGTTTATTTGTTAGTAGTGTTAGTTATTAGTATTGTTTATATGTCAGTACTACTAGTGTTTAGTATTGTTTATATGTTAGTACTACCAGTGTTTAGTATTGTTTCTGTGTTAGTTGTGCAAGAGATTAGTATTGTTTATGTGTTAGTAGTACTAGTGATTAGTATTGTTTGATTAAATTTAAAAATTGTTTTTTTTCTACTCTTTTAATTACGCAAATTTATTTGTTTCTTTATCTATGAATGTATATTCAAATCTCAAACCTGTTGGAAAGATTTATCGTGAATATTTCAGTTTATAATTAAAGACTAATGCTAATGTAACAAGAAGATAAAAAAATGAATTAAAAGTCATTAAAATTTTGTTTTTAGATCATAGTAGTTAGTTGAAAATTGTCTTTTACAAAGAAAAAAAAAGTTGCATAGGAGTTTTGTTTTATTCGTAATAGCTTTTAAAAATAACAAATAATTTGATAAATGTTTAGTGATTAAATTGAGTACTTGTTATAATGTCATAGATTAAATTTTAAATACATAATATCGCTAATTTGAAAAAAAAAACCCATATTTTTAAGCAACACAAAATAGCCATATTCGTTTAATTTAAATAACCCATTTATTTAGCGTTATTATCAACATTAGTGTTATCAAATCATAATATGATTAGCTTAATTTCTCAAGTATTTTATTGTCCTTTCTCAAATATCATTATTTAATAATAGCACAATGCAATTATTTAATAGTAGAATTTATAACGAAACCAAATCACGTCACATTAAGACAGAAAAAAATCCTATTTATTTAAAAGCTAATAATAGTTCTTAAATAGTAATAATGAAAAATCATTAACTACAAAGCCTAGATCTTAATATCTTCTCACTTCATCAGGAAGGAAAACCAGTGCAATAATTCTTAATTTCACAATTAACCCCAAAATAATTGGACTTCACGTTCATACTTTCGTATAATTGGACTCAAACCGTTTTGCTTCACAAATGCTGCATATTATAAACGTTAGAAATGAAAGGAAAAGGGGGGAAAGACAATCTTGAAGTTTCCCTTTCTTCAAAAATTTTACTTTCACTGCAGACAGCTCGGTAATTTAAGAGTTGAACGACAAATTAAAATGACAGTTCTGATGGCATTCGCTGTTTCTGCGGGATTTAAATTAGCAGCGGTAAATGACAGATAGAGAATTTTCTCTGTCTCTTTATTACTTCACTTAACTTTGTAGGAATTTTTTTTTTATTATTTGGTTCTCTCTCCTATTCATCTAATTTTTTTTTTCTCTATTGGTCTGTTTTTTTAATATTTCCTCTCCCTCACTCATTTTTTTGCACCTTTTTTTTATGAAAAATCTTCACGGTGAAGTTTGTGAGGGAATTTTTTTTTTGTCCATATGAGTTAGAATTATAATAGGAGAGTTTTTTTATTTAATTTTTTTTTGTTTCCTTTCTTTTACTTATTTTTTTCTTTTATTTATTTATTTATTTTTCGCTTTTTTTTATTACGGTAGCTTCCCATAGGGATCATTTAATTGGTTGGAAATCTAGAGAAAAAAAATAATAGGGGATAAAAATCGGTAAAAGCTTAAATATTTCACACTAGGAAAAAATAAAAAAAATAGGATTTGAAATTGTGTAACGAAGAGCAGATATCAAACAGGTTTCAAATAATGATGTTGTTTTTTTCGTCAATCGATTGTTTATTTTACACAGAAAATCTGGTCGTAGTAATAAAAGAATTTTTTTTTAAAGAAAAGTACGTATAAAGATATAAAATTTTTTTTGAATAGAATAAATGAAGAAAAAAAAAAAACAAGAGTTATTATTTATCATTTTACTGATTTTTAATTCTAAATATTGTGGTGTTGGTACACAACTTCATCATCATCAATAGCATGACAGCTCAGAGTGCAGCCAAGGCTTACCTTTGAAGAGATTTCTGTGCATTCCTCTGGGGCACCATAGTCATCCAATTCTGAACATTTAGTACAGCAAAATCCTTCTCAACTGCGTCTAACTAATCGAAACCTGGGTCTTCCTCTTCCTCTTTGTCCCTGTGCCTTTGCCAAAACGAGCCTTTTTACAGGGTTTAAATCATTCATTCTGAATACATGAGGAACCCAGTTTAATCTATTGATCTTAATAAATTTTACAATATCTTGGTCTTTATAGCATTTATAAATTTCTGCGTTGTACTGTCTTCTCCAACAATCACTTTCCCTAACACCTCCAAGAACAGCCCTTAAAATCTATATCTCAAATATACCCAAATGGGCCTCAATATATATTGCTAAAGTCCAAATTTCAGAGTCATAGACCGAAATAGGGTTTGTTACACAACTTGAAACCCTTTAATATACAATAACTCGTACCTAAAAAGTACACGCTGGACCGTCTACCAAAATACCCGCATTAACCACAAAGTATTCTGCAATAACCCATTAAATGCAATATACCTAGAAATCCACAATAACTTTAAAATTTCTTAATCCAATCTCTTTACAAACGTTGAAATGCAGATAATTATTGTAGCTGAATGTAAATATTACTTTTTTACCACAAATAACTCATATTGCTCTTAATTATTCCAATTTATAACTTTCTACTAAGCAATCTTTACGCTAACACATGCTGTCAACAACTTCTATGGAGTCGTCTTTGTCAAATATTATTTTAATCAAAACAATGCTGCAAGTCAAAATAGAATAAGTTATTTTTTAAATTCAGAGCAATAAAAGCAATGTGATATCAATAATGCTTAATTCTATAAATTAGAATTCTAATTTTCCTCATAAAATGTAATTAACAATCTATCTATCATATTTTCAATGGTTTACAAATGCAAAATCTTTCTAATTTACTACGAGAAAGAAGTTAATTTATATTTAATATTAAATAAATATAAATAATATCTTTTTATTTAAAAGAAATTTAAGAGCACATTTTAAATAAAACGAAATCTTTGCCGTTGAGAGGTAAAGATTTCCTTGTCAGTGGCCAAGAGTTCATATTGAAATGTAATACACCAATAAAAATTTCGATACATATTTAATACATGAATTACTGAGTCATAAATTCATTTTCAGTTTAAATAAACACAAAAGTATATAAATTCGAAACTTTTCTAATTCATTATGAGAAAGAAGTTAATTTGTATTTAATATTAAATAAATATAAATAAAATTTTTTATTTAAATGAAATTTACTAACACATTTTAAAATAAACGGAATGTTTATTGCGAAGTAAAGGTTCTCCTGTGACTAAGCGTTCATATTAAAATGTAATACACCAATAAAAATTTCAATATATTTTTAATAGATAAATTACTGAGAAATAAATTATAATTCATTTTCAATTTAAGTAAATTCAAAAGTACGTAAAAATCTATAATATTTGCAATATTGAAGCAACAGAAATGAAAACACTAAAAATGACTTTAATATATATTTGATAGATACCTTTATTTATCAATCTAATATAAGATCTTAATAATAAGTATTATAATCTTTTATAAAATCTAATAAATAAATCTAAATCTAATAAATATAATCTTTTATTTTTAATCAAATATAAGATACTATATATTCGATTGATACCTTTAATATATATATAATGTTATTTTGCATTATAATTTGATATCTTTTAATATGAGTATAAACATTGTTTGCACATTTTAATATAATCATTTCAATATTATTTAATATAAATTGAACCTAGATGCTAGTTTACTATTTACTGATTGAATTGCATGATATCACTGTAAAAATTCAATATAAGTAATTTTGTTTATTTTAAAGAAAGTATTTCAGTATTTGAACATTCATAAATTGTTTACACGTATTATCAACCAGTTATATTAGTTTATTCCTTACAGAAATATATAAGCCAGCATTTGTCTACAGGTCTGGCTATCGGAATAAATCTCGACTTTCCCAAACGTACAATTACATTCAAATCAAACTGACGTCGAAATTCCAGCAGATGGAAATCTAATGAATTCCTATCTAATTAAGCACCCCTTGGCCACAGTCATTACTCGATCCGAGTTGCCCGCATAATTATTTAATGTATGTTCGGCCACTTAAAGGAGCCAGGCAACGTGTTAGAAACGATCCTTAAATTGACGTACGGCACGATTCAATCCTTCATCCTTCAACCTTTCATCTACGTCATCATCTCTTCGCAAAGCCACATCCAGCAATTTAAAAATAAAATAATAATAATAAAAGAAGAAGAAGAAGAAGAAAAAAAAAAGATCGTTTGGCGAAGAAGAAAAAACAATAATGGCGGACTGGGAAGGAAAGGGGGGTGGGGGAGGGATGGAAAGAATACCGAAAAGAAGGCCCCGAGTACCAGAGCTTCGTCTCATTCATTTTCGGGTATTAAAAAGAGAAGTAGCAATTACAAGGGCAGATGAAAAATGATGTGACACTGCCATCGTGCGGTTGATTAGACGCTGCTCGGGTCGTTTCATTCATCAAATTAAATAGCACCTGTCCCCCTTCTCGTAAGACCCCTGCCACTTTCGCACACCCCTTCCATCCCTTTCTTTGCGTGAGACCGCTCGGAACGGACATGATGGCAGTTTGGTCGGGTTCTCACCCTTTTGCTGCAAGAGTTTTGAGTGGCAAATAATGATTGGAAAATGCAATCGGTCGGGTTGCTGCTACAGTGCGTTTTGTTTTTAATTATTCCCGATCGAGAATTGAGTGGTACATCCACGAATCGTTAAGGGATGGGGTGGGGTTGGGGCCTGAATGACATTTTGGCTTATAGGAGAAATAATCAAGAAACACGCGATGTGAAGTTCGTTGTACATTAACAAGTTGTCATTGCCTTAACGTTTCAGATATAGAAACATATGACAGTAATTCCTTAATTTACTTCCTTTTCAAAACAAGAGATGATTATTGTCAGGTTCGTCTTATAATGGAATAAAAGACACTTTGGTAAAATTTAAGTGAAAATTATTTTTAATTTATGTATTTATCGAAATGAAATAACTTTAAATCTAACACAATGCAAAGTAGACATTGGAGAAGTTATGCTTCAGAACTATTTTCTTCCTATCCAATTTTCACTAGTTAATAGAAGGCTGTCAATAGCGTACTGTTATTGTAAACAACCAAAGGCCACAAATGAAAGTAATTCTTTCCTTTACTGCATTTCCAAAACTAGAAATGATTTTTGTGAGGTTAAGTTAGAATGATAAGACATATTGCTAAGATTTAATTAAAAATATTTTTAACTTGTAAATTCATCAAAATAAAATAACTCAAAATAACTAAAATAACTAAATAACTAAAATAATTCAATAAGTAAAATAACTCATCAAAATTTCTTACAATACGTATATCAAACAAGTGGAAATAGACAATTTCAGACAATACGAATATCAAACAAGAGGAAATAGACAAGTTTAGACAATAGAAAACTTCAGACAATACGTATATCAAACAAGTGGAAATACACAATTTCAGACAAGTTTAGACAATAGAAAATTTCAGACGAT
Organism: Caerostris darwini; assembly: GCA_021605075.1. Taxonomy (NCBI): domain Eukaryota; kingdom Metazoa; phylum Arthropoda; class Arachnida; order Araneae; family Araneidae; genus Caerostris; species Caerostris darwini. The sequence goes on from BPLQ01005060.1 coordinate 40,133, forward strand.
ACGTATATCAAACAAGTGGAAATAGGCAATTTCAGACAAGTTAAAACAATAGAAAATTTCAGACAAGTTTAAACAATGGACAATTTCAGACAAGTGAAATTAGACAAGTGACAAATAGACAATGTCAGACAATACATATTCAGACAAGTGAAAATAATTTTTACCGTAAGACCCCTCCCACTCGCACATACCTTTCATCCCTTTCTTTGCGTGATACCGCTCAGAACGGACATGATGGCAGTTTGGTCGGGTTCTCACCCCTTTTGCTGCAGAGTTCTGAGTGGCAAATAATGATTGGAAAATACAATCGGTCGGGTTGCTGCTACAGCGCGTTTTGTTTTTAACTATTCCCGATCGAGAATTGAGTGGTACATCCACGAATCGTTAAGGAGTATGGGAGGGGTGAGGGCCTGAATGACATTTTGGCTTATAGGAGAAATAATCAAGAAACACGCAATGTGAAGTTCGTTGTACATTAACAAGTTGTCATTGCCTTAATGTTTCAGATATAGAAACATATGACAGTAATTCCTTAATTTACTTCCTTTTCAAAATAAGAGGCGGTTATTGTCAAGTTCGTTCATAATGGAAGAAAAGACACTTTGCTAAAATTTAAGTGAAAATTATTTTTAATTTATACATTCATCGAAAACTTCAAATCTGACGCAACGCAAACACTATTGTATATGTGGAGAAGTTATGCTTCAGAACTATTTTCTTCCTGTCCAATTTCCATTAGTTAATAGAAAATTTAGAAGGCTGTCAATAGCGTACTGTTTATGCTTCAATAAACAAAGGCTTCAAATGTAAGTAATTCCTTCATTTACTGAATTTCCGAAATTAGAAATTATTATTGTCAGATTAGTTTAGAAGAATAAGACATTTTGTTTAGATTTAATTAAAAATATTTTTAACTTGTCAATACATCAAAATAAAACAATATATAAATCAAAACATATATATATTCAAAAAATATATATTTCAGAAAAATACATAACATCAATGCATACATAAACAATACATAACAAACAATAATGCCTAATAAATAATACATATTTCAGACAATACATAACAACAATACATATTTCAGACAATACATAACAACAACACATATTTCAGACAATACATAATTGTTATGGTCTAAGAAAAACACATAGTGGGCCGTAAAAAACACAGCTCCTTTATTCGAAAATCAAACGCACTCTGCTGGTGTTACATTTCTTTCTCCTTCCAGCCATCTCATGCCTACGCAGACAGGATGTTTATATTATCGGGAGCTGGTTTCCACAAATATGCAGCTGCTCCATTTTTTTTTTTTTTTTGACTATGCACGTGGAACTATTTATCCTTGAGGCAACGTAACAGATTTCAGAAGATACATATATCACTATAAAAGTGGAAAATGACTGTTTTGTTGTTAATAGCTCAGTTTCCAGCTAAATCAGATATTGTAAACTATAAATCACTGTAATCACTATATTACCAATCCTTCTTGGGCAAATTTCGACTATACCAAGGATTGTTAGCCCACAGAAATTTAAAATACAAGAAATTATAATAAATCAGTTAGAACAATTTTTGTACAAGAAAAATGCTTTTGTCTTTAATTTCCATTATTGTGGAAAGAGTAAAAATCTAGTAATTATATTTAAACATCAAAATTGAATAGCTGATAAAACAATACTTTTTTTTAAACATATAATTAAAAGTTCTTAAGTAACTGAAGGAACTAATTAAAATCTACCTGTGAAGTTTTTAAATAATATAGAGAGGTAAAGGAAATCTAATTGGGGTACATTATCTATAAAACTAAGCCTCCTCCCCCTTTTTAAAAACTCGTATTGATTGTAATTAATTAATTTTTCATCTTAATAAATCCATTAATCCAAGGATTTATTAAAATTCATATAACTCATAATTTGCATGTCTAACTATTTAAATAAATTAAATACTAAACTATTGTCTAAACTAATACCATAAATATTAGCACGCTACTATGACATTTTTGTAGGTATTTTTTAAGCTGATTATTGCTATTACTTTTGAGAGAGAAGAATTTTTGTATTTATTTTGTCAATATAAAAAAAATTAAATGTTTAACAATTAATTTGGGAATGATATAAATCCTGAATAATACATTGAATATTATTTTCAGAAGAAGTTTAAATAGATAAATAAATGCAATAAAATGCGCTTTAAAATAATTTCCATGTTATATTTTATTTATTTATTGTTAATTAAAATATTTCACTAATTCAAATAATTGACTTAAATATGACTACTTTATTACAAAATTTAAAATTAAAATTATTAAAATGTCTAAGAGTTAAATATATTAATTTCTTCACTATATTGAAAAGTTTAAATTTTAACTGATGCATCAGTTATATCTCTGAAACATTGGTTTCTGTTGTAATAACCTCAAATTATAATTTTAAAAGTTCGTTTGGCATAAATTCTAAATATAATACTATCTCTTATGAAACGCAAGTCGTCTAAGATATGTATTAGTATAACTCTCTAAATGTACATGCACAAAAAATAACATAAAAAATCACAGAATTGGGGAATATATGCAAAATAGTAGAAATATAGAATCTTGAGTCCCATTATAGGTATTTTTAATCATGTTTAATTAAAAAAAAATTTCATATATTAGTTTTTACTTTTTTAAAATATCTAAATACTTTCGTAAAATTTCTATATTGAATTAACAAGAATATTAATATTAATTATGAATATGAATAATTAGAATTGGGAATATTTTATATATAGATATATATATATACACATATAAATTAGAATTATGAATATTAACAAGAATTTGTAATGTGATTCTATTTTAAAATTGTCACAATGAAGATTTATGTCAATAGATAATATATTAGTAATTACAAAAATATTCAAATAGAATAAAATACTGTTATAATTGCATTTAATTAAAACTTTTATAACCAATTAGGTAATGATATCCATAAGAAACCTTTTTAAATAACCTTATTTTTGATAAAAGGAGAAATAAGTAACATACTTTATATTAAGATACAGATTATTTTTCCTTATATCCTTATTTGTAAACTGAGAATCAGTATCAATTATTATGCAGGAACAAATCAGTTTCAGTTTCTTTATAATAAACTTTATGCAATTATAAATAAGTTTAAATTCAGGGTTTAATAGCATTAACCTACCAAATCCAGATTGAAGCGGCTTTGTCCTATGTAGAGGGCAGCACCATACAAGAAAAGAGGAGTCGCTGTAAAATGCTATGAAATGTAATGTTATTTTTTTTTTCTATAAGCTATGATGTGTAGAAACTTATGAATCTGTGATTTTTCTTAATCATTTTTGAATTTAAATGTAAAAACCATTATAATAAATATAAAATAATGAATAAAAAATATAAATATGAATTTAAAAATCATTTAGAAAAGTAAAAAAGTAAGACAAAATATTTTTCATATTTTGTAAATCTTCAAATATGTATAGATAATCATAACTCCGGGGTCAGTGATTCAGGAGGAGGGAGGGGGATGTTGAGTTTTCTGCGGATATAGAAATCCAAACTTTTTTTGTTACTATTTTAGCAAAGTTTTAGAATAATGTATTTTTGTTTTATTTTAAAACTTAGTGAATTTTATATTGTTTGTAGAAGGAAGATACATACAATTATCTGGAGAAATTCCTGTTTTAATAATTTCTGATTATTATCAGAAATTACTAAAACAGAAATTTCTAATTAGATTCGATTCGAAATTCGAATTAAGAATTTCTAATACGATTTCAAAAGAATATTATTGTATAGGTATAAATATTACAATTAGGGATAAATATTGCAATTATAAATATTACAATTAGGGATTGCAATACCGGTACACCGAATACCTGTATTTTTAGAATTCTTATCTGTGAAATTCTTATTCAAAATTCTAATCTGAAAACTAGAAATTCTTATCTGTGAAAACTAGGTTGTAGTCATGAAGAAAGTGTGTAATATTTCGATATTTTTTTAAATTGATGAGTTCGTTATTCACATTGTATTTGCATATCATACTTTAGAGTTCAAAATATTTTTCAGATTTATTATATATATACTCATAAATAATACCCCATAATTATAAACAAGGATAACTTTAAAGAACATAAAACATCAGTTGATAATACTTCGGTTTGGTTTCATTATTTATATGATGAAAAGGCACAGTGTAAAAAAAGGTTCAAGAGTTATTAAAGTGTATGGGGAAATACTAGCGGACTTAAAAACGAAACATGATACAAATTTATTAAAGAGGAAAGAATCTAATTGCGATGAAGATAGAAACTTAAGCACAATTTCTAAGCCCAAGCCTTCAGGGATTTTAGATCATTTTGAAAAAAAAAAAGAAAAAAAGATAATTTGGATGAAAGATGGTTTGGATGCATTAGATGGTTTGCCATTTCCAGTGCTTTTTGTGATATTTACATTCTCTAATAAAACTGACAAATAAAACAAAACAAACAAACAAAAAAAAACCTGTATTTTCTTTCTTTTACTAAAATTTCTACTACCGGTATTAAGATCTAAAAAATACCGAATACCGGTATTGAACTTTTGGTCCGCTATTGCAATCTCTAGTTACAATGTCATATACTGTTTTTGTATTTTTATAATCTATAAGACAAAAAAATGGGTTAAATGCTTGAATTTTTACATATATAGATAAATATGTGATAACATATATATTTTGTTGTATGTAATTAATCTCTATTCCTAATAGGTAGAGCCTGTATTAAGTAAATTAAGCCTGTATTAAGTATTGTACCTTTTTCCAACAAAATAATGTTCTTTTAAATTGCCCAATATTAAATGGCTTTTATTCTAGTAACTTAAATGCATTAGTATGCATCACATGAAAACATCATTTTTCGTTAATCAAATATAGAATTTATTTTTTTCTGATTGAAATAGGATATTTTATAATTAAAATTCTCAAATTAAGAAGAATCATAGAAAAAATATAAACAAATTCATTGTTCATTACTTTTGGTTTTGTTAATATATGTATTTTAAGTAGATTAACTGAACCTCCTAATAAAAATAATTTATTAAAGATATATATTATATATATATATACATTAAAAAATAATATAGAATAAATAATAATAATGTAATATAACATATAATAATAAATAATTATATATAATTTATTAAATAAATGTATAATTTTTTTAATCATAGAAAAAATATAAATAATTCAATGTTCATTCAATGTCATGCTTACATTTGGTTTTGTTAATATATAAGAGTAGCGGTTTTGTTAATATATGTATTTTAAGTAGATTAGCTATACCTTTTATTAAAAAAATAATTTGAAATTATATTTCCATCGTATGATTAAACTAGAGAATTTATCAATATACATTTGTTTGAATATTTTTACTGTAAACGATAAATCGATTAAATATAATTATACCGGAAAAATAGCAACCAACATGTTTTTATTTTAATTTGATTTATATAACATAAATATAGCAAAACAACTATTTTTCAGCATAAATCATTTCTTAAAATAAATTAGTACTAATTTGTGTGCTATTAAAATGGAATATTTATGTTAGTTCGTTTGTTTGAATACGGCATTCAATATTAATTGGTTTATTCGATATTTTATATGATAAAACCGATAAAGGTAGAATAATTATTCCATAAAATATAAAACAATTTCTTTTTTTTTTTTTTTTTTTTTTTGATTTTGTTGACGCCTAAGCAAGATCATTTGTATTACTAATCATATCCTCAAGCAATAAGTATGATCCAAAAAACTGACAACATGACAAGCAAAATAACATGACATAAATCATCAGAAAAAAACCCAAATGCTATTAAATAAAATTTCATAAATTAATATTCGAAACAAATAATTCTTTTACAATTCTAAATAACGTAATAAGCACCTGTTATTTCTAACATTAATTAAAATAACGCTAACAAAAAAAAGCAAAGATCTTTCAGAATGAAGTCTACAAATATATATATATAAAAAAAAAAGAACTTATATTAAAATTAATTTGAAATTATATTTTCATTATTTTGGCAACGTGTGGAAAAAATTATTTTTAAATAATTAATTAAATTAATTTATGGAATAAATAATAATTTTTTCAACATATTTTTTATTTATAGAAAAAAATAAATAAACAAATTCAATGTTCATCACTTTCGGTTATGTTAGTATACGTATTTTTAATAGATTAACTGAACCTCTGATTAAAATTAATTTGAAATTATATTTTCATTTAATTGGCAACATATGGAATAAATAATTTTTTTAAAAATTAATTAAATTAATTAATTTAAATTAACTTATGGAATAAATTATTATTTTTCAACATATTTCTTAATCATAGGAAAAATATAAACAATGTTCATTACTTTTGGTTTTGTTAATATATGTATTTAAGTAGATTAACTGAACTTCTTATTAAAAAATTAATTTGAAATTATATTTTCATTGTATGATTAAACTAGAGAATTTATCAATATACATTTGCTCGAATATTTTTACCGTAACGATAAATCGATTAAGTGTAATTATACCGGAAAATAGCAACCAACGTGTTTTTATTTTAATTTGATTTATCTAACATAAATATAGCAAGCAACTATTTTTCAGCATAAATCATTTCTTAAAATAAATTAGTACTAATTTGTGTGCTATTAAAATGGAATATTTATGTTAGTTCGTTTGTTTGAATATGGCATTCAATATTAATTGGTTTTATTTGATATTTTATATGATAAAACCGATAAAGGTAGAATAATTATTCCATAAAATATAAATCAATTTGATTTTCTTTGGATTTTGTTTACGCCTAAGCGAGCTCATTTGTATTACTAATCATATCCCCAAGCAATAAGTATGATCCAAAAACTGACATGACAACCAAAATAACATGACATAAATCATCTAAATAACGTAAAAACCTGTTATTTCTAACATTAATTAAAATAAAAAAAAAAAACCAAGTGCTATTAAACAAAATTTTTATAAATTAATATTCGAAACAAATAATTCTTTTACAATTCTAAATAGCGTAATAAGCACCTGTTATTTCTAACATTAATTAAAATAACGCTAATAAAAAAAAAATCAAAGATCTTTCAGAATGAAGTCCACAAACATTTAAACACAAATACATAAAGAAAAAATAAAAAGAATGATAAAAAGAAAAGAAAATAAAGAAACTGGTATATTCGAAACAAATAATTCTTTTACAGTTCTAAAAAAATAGCGTAATAAGCACCTGTTTAACATTAATTAAAATAACGCTAATAAAAAAAAATCAAAAGATAACGAAGTCCACAAACATTTAAACACAAATACATAAAATAAGTAAATTATCAGAAAGAGATTTACGATTTAAAAAATTAACGAGACATATTTATTCTACTGCCAATGTCATAAATAATTCTTAACAGAAAGCAAAATGCCGTAAGCTTCTTAATAGCTTCTTGGATTCTTTTTTTTTTTTATTATATATTCCCTTGATTTTGCTTGGCGACAACATAACTTTCAAGGAAAATATCGCCAATTAACTGTAATTGGATTCTTTTATTACCTTAAAGGATAATAGAGTATATATTTTACAGTAATTAAATGATAAAATAAAAAATAATTCTTGTATTAATAATTATGCGTGTCACGTGGTAGCTGTACCAACGTTTCGATGGTATTTTATTTAAGAGGTATTTCATGTTGGTAGCATTAATTTCATAAAGTAAAACTTTAATAAATATCTTTAAGAAGTACGCTTTTAATATATTATACGGTACTTACTTTTGTAATAATGGTTATTAGATGTGTAATATAGCCAAGGTTATGATACAGGCAAAAAGGCCGCCATGATGGTAAAAAAAATAAATAACAATGTTAGGCTGTTACATTTTAATTATATAATACAGAATAATGCTGTCTTAAAAATACTTTGCAGGTTAATAACATGTATGCTTATTGTAATGTTTTTGAAAGATAGAAATAAACTGAAATTATTTTTTGTTGTTTATTTATAGTTCATATAAAAAAGATAATTAAAATTAAATTAGATACTATTAAAAATAATAGTAGTCCACAAATGCATATTTAACGTATGTTGTTTATTTTAAAAATAAAAAAAATATGTTAAATAGTTTATATGTGATAGGTTAGGAGGCTTAAATTGAAATATATTTATAATTTTCTCAAAAACTTTCCAGACGAGAGAGATATTACACGTGAAATAAGTTATATATTATTCGTTATTTTATTAACATTATCTAAATCATTACCTAAATTTTATTAACATTATCTAAATCATTACCTAAATTTTATTAACATTATCTAAATTTTATTGACATTATCTAAATCATTACCTCAATTTTATTAAGATTATCTAAATCATTATCTAAATTTCTTTAAGATTATCTAAATCAGATCGATTAAATTTTTAATCGGTTTTGAAACCAATTATTTTCAATTTATAACACTCTCAGAAATATTTTATTCTTTAGATAAAATATTTTTAAAATTAATTGAAAAAATTTAATTTTTAAAATAAAATTAATTAATTTGATTTGACACACATATTAAATTTATTTTCAGTTACATTACCAAAAACGTTTACAGTGTAAATGAAATGGTATTTCACCAAGCATTGTTATGGAGATCTTAAAATATAGAAAATGTGGTTATAAGTCTTGATTGGTGATTTCATTATTGGTGAGATTGCCATTAATGATAGGATTGTTGCATGTATTGTTAGTTAGGATTATTGATGAAATTGTTGTTGTTTAATAATTAACTTTCAATTTTAGAGTTGGAAAAATAATACTGCCAATTACTCAGTGGCAAGTCACCATTGAATAATTTTTAACAAAATATTGCATAGTGATTGAAGTTGATTATGAAAGCTAATTTATTCATTATGTGGCATTTTCATTCATTATGGGGCATTTTCATTCATTATGTAGCATTTTTATTCATTATTTGGCCAGTTTGGTTGACGAAAGATATTGAAATTCAGAAAATGGGTTTCAGTTTTTTAAAAAATATTTTCTAATTAATAATTTTAATTAATTTTCTAATTAATAGTTTTAATTAAATATCTAATATGCGATACATGTTTTAATGTTTAATTTTATGTATTTATGATAATATTCCATTAATTTGTTGAATTAATTCTCTCTTTCAATTTCTATAAGTATATCTTCCAAAAATTAATTTAATTCTGGATAAAAAAAAAACATGTAAGTGTATAAGCACTTATATAATTTTTAAAGGAGAAAAAAATAAAGTGTTCTGCATTAGGGAATTTTAAAGTTTTTTTCTTCAACTTTTTCAAAGTTCATTAGTAAAGAATTAGAAGAAAATTATTAAGAATTTAATCATTAAGAATATTTAGAGTTGAAAAATAATACTACCAATTACTCAGCGGTAAGTCACCATTGATTAAATCTTATCAAAATATTGCTTATGATTGAAGTTGATTATGAAAGCTGATTTATTCATTATTTGTCATTATATATTCCAGTTTTGTAGACGAAAGAAACTGAAATTCAGAAAATAAATTTTAATTTTTTAAATAATTTCTAATTATTAATTTTCTAATTAATAATTTTATCTTTAATATTAAATATTATGTATACATGATTATATTCTATTAGTTTGTTGATTTTATGTATTCCTGATAATATTCCATTAATTTGTTGATTTTATGTATCCATGTTAATATTCCATTAATTTTTTGAACTCCATTAATTTTTTGAACTCCTTCTTTCATTAAATTTGTATAAATATCATCATTGGAGTAACAGCTCCATGGTGAACCAAGGAAATCTACTGGCAGATTTCGAGACAGGAGGGGTTTTCTTTTTATGAGATAGGGCTGTCTGCCCTACGCCCAACACTCTACAGTCATATTAGACCGGGACCTGCAGCTTAAAGTGAATTCCGAACCATTACAAACATCCACCGCAGGGGCTCGAATTCAAAACCTGTGGTACCGAGCACTAGTCACTCGGCCATCAGGCCACTTCTATAAATATATCTTCCAAAAATTATTCTATAAGTATAATAATAAAAAATGCAAAAATAAATAATAATAAAAATAAATAAATAAATAATAATAATAAAATAATAATAATAAAAAAGTTCTCATATCATAAGAACTTTTTTTTAAAATAAAGTATTAAAAATTAAATAAGTACTAATATTTAATTTTTAAAGGAAAAAAAAAATGTGTTCTTCATTAAGGAGTTTTAAAACTTTTTCAAAGTTCATTGGTTAAAAAAAAAGTCGAATAATTACTCGGGCAAAGAATCAAAAACGCAGCAATTACTACGCCAATTATAGCAACCCTTCTTTACGATATACTTTTTTTTATCCTAAAAACTAAAAAGCCAAAGAAATCAATTGCAGCCACTGTTTCTTGGATTCCTTTCCCCTTTTTTGCATATTACCCATCTCTGCCATCATCTCTCTTATCTCCTCAGTGGCTGCACAAAACCGAGAGCTTCAATACCTCATGTAATGGACAGAGATAAGTCCAACCATCTGATTATAAAATAGATATAATCAATAAGTTCGCATGTGCTAAAGAACCGGAAGAGAATGAAAAAAGATGGGGGGAAGTACGGAAATAGAATTTTCTTTCCATTAGTAAGTCTTCCTCGAGTTATTAGTTATCGAAATGTTTTTGCTTTATAGATGTTATGTTATCCCAATGACTTTTTTTAAAGCAAGCAGCATATGGATTTTATCCCTTTATCACCGTCTAAGATCTCGAAAGGGTAATGTATGTGAAATTTCGCAGTACAAAGGATGGCTGTTATCTAAGCCAAAGCAAATCTTGGAGCAATTATTATTGAGATTTCTTTGCTGAAATGGGATGTTGAGTATATTTGAGAAAAATATTAAGGATAAAATTTATGGTTGTCTTTTTAAGGGGGCCATTTTGGATCTTTAAATATACTACATATGGACTTTTATCTTTTGTTTGAGTTACTTTATGTCTTCTAAATGCTCTTTCATCTTTGAATAACGTGCAAAACATTTTTTTTTTATTATAAATACATTTTTTTTAAAAGAAGGAATTATATTATCAAGAAAATGATTAACTCTAGCTACCTTTACACCTAAGAAAGCTTTGGAATTGAAAAAAATATTGTTGATTACTTATTACTTAAATAATATTTAATTAACACTGACACAGTTCTAAAACATATTAAGAGATCGTTTTAGATGTCCGATTAAATAAACAAACAATTATTAAACAATTTTAAGAAATTTTAATTTTGCATGAGAATTTCTTCTTCTTATTATTTTTTTCTTAATCTATTATATGCTTTTGGCGTAATGTTACATTTCAAAATAAGGCTTGCTTCTTTTTATTGGCATGTCATTACTTACTTTTGTTGTTATTCTTTTATTTTTTAGTTAAAACAGAAAAAGATAACATGTTCATCTCAGGGCTCATTTTCAACGTGTCGCGCTGGTGAGCTTTAGAGCTGATGTTCAATCCGCTTTAGGCTTTGTTATAGACACTGTTTCAAAACGCGAGGAGCCGCGATGGCTTTTGGGATGTTCAGCATCTTGCCTCGAGAGTCGAACTACCTGGTGGAAGTTTCCGGGTTTTCTCCCAGAAAACTACCACCACCATATGCAAATGCCAGATAGTTCCCCAAAAGTTCTCCTGCAAGACACTGTCTTCCTTCTTCAGCGACACGGAACGAAGGTATACTTCTATTTACGGGTGCTCCAACATAACAGAAGTTACCCTTCCTTCCAAGAGAACACGCAAGTTCATGGACTTGGTTTAAATGTTGCTATCGACCAAGTAGGATAAGAAACAACAGATAACAATACAAACTTAACTAAAATTTTTTTAAGACAAATAAATTGTTGCATTTAAGCTCATATAGTACTAAATATCATATTTAAATAGATAGTTGTTTATCACATAATTCCTATTGCTAGTTAGGAAAAAAATTGAGGTCAGTTAAAGTAGGTGATGACCTTTAGTCAAAAAAATATCTATTATTATAATATGTCATTGAAGTAAAAAAGATGCCGATTGTTAACATGTTCTTTAACTTAATTACAATTCTTAAAGAAATTTAAATTTATTTTTTTAAATTCAAACATTAATCATTTATTAGCAATTTTATTTCTATTACCATTATGTATAACTTCTTTATGCATAGTGAGTATTTTAAATTGAAAATTCACAAAAGCAACTGTGAAGTACAATTCATAAAAATTATATAAATATATATAGTTTATATATATATATATATAATATTTTTTTAAATTAAAACATTAACCATTTATTAGAAATTTTATTATTATTACCATTATGCATAACTTATTGCATAGTGTTTTAAACTGAAAATTCACAAAAGTATCTCTGAAATTCAATTCATAAAAAAATTATACATATGATATTTTTTAAATTAAAACATTAATCATTTATTAGAAATTTTATTATTATTGCATTATGCATAACTTCTTTATGTGCAGTATTTTAAACTGAAAATTCCCAAAATCAACTGTGATTTGCAATTCATGAAAAAAAATTACTTTTCCCTCAAAAAAAAAAAAAAAAAAAAAACTGTAGGTATTTGCATATCAACTCAATATTAAAAAATGATAGGAAACGTATAATATTTTCTTAATAAATTATGAATCAGATAGATGAATTTCTTCAATGCACTAGTTATGGTCCATAATTTCAGATTATAATGTCATAATGATTAAAGATTAAAAATATCCACAAACCAGAAGAATATTTGAATGTAATTAAAACAAAAATTTTTTTGTATTAGAGTTCGAACATTAAGTGATGAATTTATTAAATAAAATAATTGCATAGATAATAACTTCATTAGTTTTGAAACCATTAATTATGCTGATTTCATTAAGTGAAGTTCTAGCAGTTAGGATTATTAAAGAGTTACATAATAATTTATAATTTTTATTACCATGGAATTAATATGTCATTTTTAATTAACACATAATTTACAAGTCTTTTTCCCAATTTGTTTAAAATAAAATGGTTTGAATTAAATGATTAGCAACAAATCTGTATTCCGCACCTTTTGCTGAAAATAATTGCAATACAAAACAGACTAAATTAATTTTAATTTTCTATGATTTATCATTATTGTAATACAAAGCAATATATAGATAAATAGATATGACAAAAAAAAAATATATTCTTAATCAGGAATTTTTTTTAAATATGTTTTATTTTTTATTTTATTTTTGTTTTTATTTTATTTTTATTTTATTTTTATTTTTTATTTTATTTTTATTTTTATTTTTTATTTTATTTTTATTTATTTATTTATTTTTTTTTATTTTTATATTTAGTTTAATTTAATTTTTATTTTATTTAATTTTTTATTTTATTCATTTGTATATTATTTATTTTTTATTTATATATTTTTATTTTTTTGTTATTATTATTATTTTTATTTTTATTTTTTTATTTTCAACAACTTGTTTTTAAGTATATTAATAAATCTTTTTTTTTTTTTTTTTTACCTGGACATAATCTATGTTTGATTTCTTAAAAATCCAGCCTACTGATTGCAACGTAACTTATTGCTCATTTTAAGTTATTAGGTTCTATTAGGAAAAAAAAAATCAACAATATAGAGCAAGAAATCAAATATAAAGAAAATTGTAATTTGAGGGAATTATATTTTTTTAGCGTAAATAAGTTTTTTAGTTTGATTTATTAGAAAAATTATTACTTTATGTATGCAGCGTTTGTGCTGACGAAGTGAGATATTTAAATAATTATGTTTACTGAAAGATTATAGATTTGTAACGAAGTTTTATGCACAGAAATTGCATTCAGAAACTGTCCTTTAAATATTAATATAGCACGTTAAAATTAGAAATCAATTTGAACTGATCGAATAAAAACTCGAATCGATCGAAAAAAATTTGTGAATATTATTTACTCTTTTGAAATTTATGTAAAATTTTTTAAATAAATTTAAGTAAGTTCATATAAAATTGCAATCCAATACATTCATAAACATGATAAAGAATTAACAACAAATTAAATGAATGTATTAAATATGTGGTCTTTCTATAAAAACTCTTTTGGTTTGCTTTTTAAAAATATTCCATGGTACATTAATGCAAAGTATACAATGATAAATATAATGAGAATTATTAAATGTACTTTGTGTGCGGAATTTTCAAAAACTTTTATGAAACCTCTTTCGATTTTTTAATACATTTATTTACAGAGCAAATAAGAATTTTCTACAAACAATATAATTATCAATACATGTGTAAAGGTCATAAAAAATAGATATCAAAATAAAAAGTCATTAAACTCTATGCTTGAAAACACTTTTATTCATAAATATTCTTATTAAACTCTATGGGTGAAAACACTTTTATACATAAATATTCTTTTAATGCATTCTTTGTAGATTTAGAAATATCGCTAAAAATTATACAAGATTGTCTTACTCACATTATACAAGATTGCTTTTATAAAAACTCTTTAATAATTTTTCTTTCTTTATGATTTTTTTTCCAAGTCATTTTTTATATACATTATGATACGTTATCTACGAAGAAATCAAAATTGAAAACTTAATTAAAACTGTGAAATGGGCGAGTGCTTTTGACAAGGCCTTGTGCAACCTCCTAATTAAATTGACCATTCAGATAAACATCTCATAACAGTCAACTGCCGAAAATTTATCCGTCCAGAATCGACACGGGAGATCTAACACAGAAGAAAATAATCGATGACTTGCTACGAAGTCGATTAATCGTTTAAGAGATACGAGAGAAAACAAAAAAACAAGTAAAAGAAAGAAAGGAAAAAAAACCTCTTTCTCTCTCTAATAAACAAATACATTATCAATATCCATTGGCAGTTAAGTCATCAATCAATTTACCAGTCGTCGACGTTGGCAGGTAGTATGATAAATTGGAAAGATAAAGCAGCCTTTAATACAGACGTGGCCCTAAAAACGATTGATGGTTAATAGTAGGCTCCAGAAAAGCGCTTCTCATTAGAAAACAGGTGGCAGGGGAAATTTATTACCTATCGCAGAATAAAATACGTGGCTGCTGGCCAAAGATTTTTCTCAACAGTCTGAAGTATAGTGTTTATACGTTAAGGCTGTGTGATTAGAGGCTATCAATGAATTTGAAACTGGTATTAAAATTGTTCGGGGCTGTATAGATATAACGCCTCACTGTGTTCGCACTGCCAGGTAGAGGTAAGCATTCTGGTCCTCCAGATTGATAATTAACGTCCCAGTAAGTAATATCGCAGAGATTGATCATGAGGGATTGCATGCAAACATTCTATTGAGATTTCAAGTTAAGGGATGATGATAAGACTCATTAAGATGAACGTAAAAATGATAACTAAGTATATTCGAGAAGTTTTTTAATGAAACCAACATATGTAGAACTGGTTCGACTTGTTGTTCGATCCCCGATTATTTATTCATATATTTTAGATATGGATATTAATGTTGTATAGAAATAATTCTGATTAAGATAAATTAGATTAAAATTGTTAGTTTCTAAAAAGATTTCGTGTATCTATTAAATTCGATATGTTCTGTAATACACCATAAAAAAGTAAATGATAATCTTCAATACGCATGAACATTTAATGCGCTAAGGAGAGGGAGTAACTAGAAGTTATCAATGATTTTGAAACTGGTATTAAAATTGTGTGGGTCTGTATAGATATAATGTCTCACTGTGTTCTCTCTGCAAGGTAGGGGTAAGCATTCTGGTCCTCCAGATTGATAATTAACGTCCCAGTAAGTAATATCGCAGAGATTGATCATGAGGGATCGCATGCAAACGTTCTATTGAGATTTCAAGTTAAAGATGATGATAAGACTCATTAAGATGATAACAAAATAAATTCAAGCGGTTTTTTTAATGAAACTAACATTAGAACTGGTTCGACTTGTTGTTCGATCCTGATTTGTGACATTTATCCATATATTTTAGACATAGATATTAATGCAATGTAGAAATAATTCAGATTAAAATTAAATTAAATTAAAATTGTTAGTTTCTAAGAAGATTTCGTAAAAAGTATATATGCTATCTTCAATTCGAGCAAGTAATATAGCAGAAAAAAGCACATAAAGTTTTTTTTAAATTTAACAAAATGAACTTTAAGGCATATGTAGAGTGATTATCTCGAGGATATTTATCAATGAATTAGAAAGTGGTATTAAAATTGTTCGGGGCTGTATAGATATAACGCCTTACTGTGTTCGCGTTGCCAGGTAGAGGTGAGTATTCTGGACCTCCAGATTGATAATCGAGCAAGTAATATAGCAGAGATTGAGAATGAGGGATTGCATGGAAACGTTCTATTGTTATTTCAAGTTAAGGATGATGATAAGACTCATTACGATGAACGTAAAAATGCTAACAAAATGAAAAACAAAACATATTCGAGCAGTTTTTTAACGAAAATAGCATATGTAGAACTGGTTCGACTTGTTGTTCGATCTCGTTTTGTGATATTTATTCATATATATTAGACATGGATATTAATGCAATATAGAAATAATTCTGATTAAGATAAATTAAATTAAAATTGTTAGTTTCTAAGAAGATTTCGTGTATATATGCTCAGTTAAAAAAGTATATAATAATTTTTACCATATATGAACATTTGATTAGTTAAAAGTGTGTGATTAGAAACTATAATTGAATTTGGAACTGGTGTTAAAATTGCTTGGGATGTCTAAATATAACGCCTACCTTGTTCGCCCTGCCAAAAAGAGGTAAGCACTCAGGTTTCCAAATTGAAAATTAATGTTTTAAGTTAATAATATTGGAGAGACTAATAATGAAAAGAGAGCATCCAAACAGTATATTAAGATTTCAAGTTAAAGGTGATGATAAGACTCATTAAGAGGAACTTAAAAATGACAACAAATTGTAAAAAAATATATATATATTTAAGCAGTTTTTAATGAAATGAGCAGTTTTTAATCTCGCTTTGAGATATTTATTCATATATTTTAGACATAGACATTAATTGAATGTAGGAATAATTCTGATTAAATAAATCAGATTAAAATTGTTTGCTTCTAAGAAGATTTCGTTTTTTCTTAAAAATTGATGTTAATGCAATATACAAACAAAATTGATATTTTCAATTATTTTTCTATAATTTTGAATGTTTCTTTTATTTTTATATAAGCTATAGTGTAACTATTAAAACTGAAATGTCCAGAAATGTTCTATAGAAAAAACAATTAACTAAATTTTGATATTTATATGCATTTGATGCTGAAAACAACTATTAGAATTTTGCTATGAATTTAAAGATACCTATGTACAACCTAAAACGGAGAAGATAATAAATGATTTTTATATGATTTTCTCTGCTTTAAGAAAGTAACTAAAATATTGATTTTGTAAGAGACGTGTCTACGTTCTATATTACTGAACAATAAAAAAAGAGGATTTTTAGAATTTTTTTATTCTCAAATTTTAAAAAAAAATTATCTGCTGCTAAATTTGCTAAAAATATAATGGGAGAAAAAGACCCACACTCAATATTTTACAAAATCAATATGCTTTTAATTTCAACCTTTAAGTAAGTTAACATTTTTATTTAATATTATTTATTAAAAATTCATCAAAAAGAAAAGCAACACTTCTAATCGACTTTTCGCAGAACTCTGTTTTTTCTTCTTCAAAAACCTCAAGAAAATTAGTAAAGAGGAGGTAGGGGGTCAGGTCAACTTCCCTTACTTCTCATTGGTGTAGACACTTTCTCAGTCCATTGTATATCACCAATTATGATGCAACAACTCATAGTACAGTCCATATTTCATCTGTAATTATTTCCACCTGTGAAGGTCGCACAGACAATCGGTAATTTCACGAGGTCTCATTATCCATGACACTGAATATCTGCTGTCAGAGTTGAGTGACAGTTTGTTCTCAATAGCACGAAACACATTGCATGTAATATAACTCACAACACTGCTTATCTGCTGTCGATAGGTTGTTATTATGTACTTGTTAAAAAATATACCTCTTTTCTGGGAACGAAACGCTACAACTTTTGCCGTGAGAAAAATACTACAATAACATCTCTGGGTGATGTGTCTATCTCAAGTTTAACTGATTTTATTTTTGCAAATGATGTACAAAATAATAAAGTAATATTCAAACAGAATTAAATACTATATATTACAAGTATTTAACTGGATAAAACATGACGTTTTTTTTACTATTGCTTACTTAGGATATAGATGTTATCTCTTTTTTTATGAATTAGCAAAAACCCCGTAAGTAAGCATTCATTAAAGAAAAAGAAAACAATTTTTCAATAAATTCCTTTTAATACAAGGCATTGGAAGTAATAATAATAATAATAAATAAAAAATAAAAAATGCAGAACTCTCTACAAACCAAGGCGTTCTGGAAGTCAAAAGTTTCTTAAAAAGAATCAAGGTAAGCATCAGAAAAAACATTTAGTCCCCAAATTAGTTTCCTCACGAAATTGCTCGTCTAAATGAATTTCAATTTCCTTCAGATACATATGGAAAGCTTAACACCATGTGGCCACCACGCAGGTCCACAGCCTATCTGCGTGACTATCTTCTCATGCTCATGCTATAACTCTCACCATGCCATTAATATCAACCCTTCACTCTTTGCTGCTAATAATAAAAAATGCGACCTGCCACCCGACTGTAACTGCAGTTTGAAGCCTCTTTTCTTCCCAATCAGTTATCACGCTTAACACACTTTCTCGTACCACGCAGCTTGTTATGCATGAACTCGTACAAGAAAGGATAAATAACCCTTCCAAAAACTTACAATTAATTAATCTCCGAGAAAAATGACCCATCCATGGCCGGGCGTTTTTTTAATCTTTCCCCCCTTTCTTAATGGTGTTATAGCTTGGCCAACTTTAGTTACGGTTAGCGCTATGCTGCGAGGCTCAGTCATGCGAAATTATTAATATTAATTGCGTTGTATCGAATCGGAAACGAGTTTTCCCAAGAATAAATTCGCGGTTGCAAATGATGAATTGTTCCCAGTTGATATTTATGCTGAAATTAATTTGTTCTGGCATTTCGAAGTTTTCCTCGGAGAGGAGGGAGAGTTTTGAAGATTGTTTGGAGGCTTTCCAAAGGACTACATTTCAATAATAAAATCATTAATACTCGCAGTAAGCTAATTGCAGAATGATCACAAGACAGGTGGGTACTTCTGGTTTGCAGTCTTCATTTGTATGCCTTTCGTGGAAGGAAGGGAACTTATGACACTTCATAATTCTTGCAGCTTTTCTTTTCCATTCTCAACACGTTCTGGGATGCTTCTTTTTAATTTTTTTTTCCAGTTAATTGCGCTGTATAATTAATTGTAGTTTATTTATTATACAAGATTAAAGTAAATATACATATTGTTTAAGAATTTTATTTTGTCTGATATCACTTATGGCTACTTCTTATTCAAATCAGACATCGTTAATTAGCGCCTTTACCAAGAATATGTTATGGAAAATGGCCATTATTCATTTAGGGGCTATTCGTCTCCCTGTCAATTTTCAGAATAGATTGCCAGCCTGTGAGAAATACCCAGCACCCTAAAGTATTTACATGTCAGTTTTGGTTTTTAGATCTTCGTGGTTTGATTTTAATAACCAATAGCCGTGCCAACCTTTAAGAGTGAAAATTCTTAAAGATCTTCCAAAGCACGTAGAAGATAAATCATAAAGTTGCAAAAATATGGGACATGATATGGGAAATTTGCATCATATTTAAAGACATATAAGGATACGTTATAAGGAAATGGCAACAAAAATATATCTTAGTTTAGTTATGATATGTAAAATTCTGTGATATTTTAGAGAAAATAACATACAGTTGAAGTTGGAAAAAATATGATACAGTCGATATGATTTAATATGATATAACCAATAGCGTGCCAATAATACCTTTCAGAGTGAAAACTACTAAATATGTTTCAAAGAATATAGAAGATGAATAAGAATACAGCTGTGCAAAAAATGATAACATCACAGAAATATATGACATGATATATGACATAGAAGTTTATATAATATTTTTATGATATGTAACGTATTCTTATACCACGTCATATTATAAGGAAATCGCAACAAAAATATATTTCAGTTTAGTTACGATATGTGAAATTCTATGATATCTTAGAGAAAATACCATAAAGTTGAAGTTGGAAAAAATATCGTTGGATTCGATATGATTTATTCTTTATTTAGGACACGAGACTAGAAATTTGTATCATGTTTTTATGGATACTATGGATTATAAGGATACGTCATGGTATAAGAAAATAGCAACAATAATATATTTTAGTTTAGTTGCAATATGTAAAATTTTATAATATTTTGGAGAAAATACCATACAGGCGAAGTTGGAAACAAAATATAGTCGAAATGATTTATTTTTTTAGTAAGTGATATGGGAACCTCTTTTTCTATTGCCTGTATTAATCATCGGTTCATAGAACCAGATATTGCTTGGAAGATATGAGTGTCTATGCTGTTCCAGCAATTTTTAATTGCTGCTTATAGATCAGACTTGCTACTGTAAGCTGTAGACTTGTACTGTCGTCCATTCTTGTAAACATTTCGAACCAAAATGCCCAAAAGGTTTTCCATTAAATTCAAATCGGGATTCCAAGATGGCCATTGAAAAAGTTTTGTCTCGTTAGCATTCATCCCGGCTTTTATAGAGGAGGAAACATACACAGATGCAATGTCTTGTTGAAATATCCAATTTCTTGATGTAATCAGAGGAGCAATCTCAGGATAACAAGATATCTGCTAGTGTGTCCTGGTATAACACGAAATTCATTTTGTTTTTGGTAAAAACCATTTCAATAGCATCGCTGACTGCAAATGCAGCCTAAAACATGACAGATTCTCTACCTAATTGATATTTTGAAAAAAAAAGGTGGTGTTCTTTATGCAGATTATACCAGTATAAGTAAATATATACAAGTTTTAAAATTCTTATTTTACTTCATATCACTAATGGCTATTTTTAATTAAAACAGGGGCTAATTAAAACAGCTATTATTTATTTAGAACTGTCTCTCTTTTTCAATTTTCAAAACATAATTACCACCAGTTTAGTTGTTTCTCGGTGTAGAAGATCAAATGAGCAATTACCAATAAGAAATGATACTAATTACCTGTAAGGAAAAAAATTCCATATATCATAGCATTCCTACAACACAGTTTTACTCGTAATTCGAAAATTTATTTGGTTAGACTGATGTTTGGTATTAGAGACTAGCGTTTGGGATTGACCAAAGTTATTCAGAGGACAAGATTAAGGTATTCAATTGAGTTAAAATCATTTAGAGACACTTTCACAAATATGACATCAAAGTGTTTTGGAAAGTTATACTGTGCAGTACAAGAAAAGCCAGTTAACTAGATTTGATGAAAATGCTATTTTGAATAGTGCAAAATTATTCAGAAGACACCATTCAGGTATACAATTGGGTTGAAAATTAGAGACACTTTCACAAATAATACATCAAACTGTTTTTGAAGATTTAAGTAAAAAATAAGTGCAAGTGTAAAAGTGAGAAGTAAAGTAAAAACAAGTAATATAGAAAAAAAAAATTTTAAAGTCAATTCCTATTTTTTTTTCACTATATTGCAGAAAGTCCTTTATAAATAATTTTCATTTTTTTTTTTTAAAGTTATCTGGGGCCATCTATTGGTAGATATATGCAACTTAAATCTAAAAAAACTAAAATTAATTAATGAAATTTAATTACTGAATTAATATTTGAAAAAACTGTATTAACACCAAGTGTTATCCACTACAAGTTTAAAAAAATGCATTTGAACTTGAGTGGATGAATGAAAAGTATTTTATGAACGATTGAAAATTTGAACAAGATATTTATAAGGGAGAGTGTGAGCTAATAGAAGGAATTGGGGAAAAAAATCCAGTAAAATAAGTTTGATAAAAATGATATTTTAAATAGTGCAAAATTATTCAAAGGACAATATGTAAATGAACTGAAACCTTTTGTAGCTAAAAAATTTAACGGGATATTTACACGTAAAATATTTCTCATGCATGGGTCAACTGACTAAAATAAAATATAACTGCAAATTAAAGCAGATTATTCATGAGTAACACATTCATGTTCGTATGCCTTCCATGGTAGAAATGTACATATGACACTACATAACTCATGTATCATTTTCATTCTCATCACGTTCTGGTATCACTTTTTTTAGTTAATTATAATGTATAATTAATTGAAGCTTATATTATACAAGATTAAAGTAAATATACATAGGGTTGAAAATTTTTATTTTGTCTCGTATCACTTACGGCTAATTCTAATTCAAAACAGAAGTGTATAATTAGCACCTTTCCCATCATAATGTTATGCAAAATCGCTAATTTATTTATTCATACAAATTCTTCTGCGTCAATTTTCATGACAAATTTGCAGCACCCACGACCGTAAAATTATATATCTTTTCAAATTTCGTGATTTTATTTTATTAAATCTTTAGTCTGGGTGTTCCTTCATCATTAATTAGGAAAAAATGTCCCTGAGAAATAAAACAAGAATATATTAAATCATATAACACGGGGACTTGATGGCCATTTGGCAAGCCCTCATGCTTTAGGTATCATAAGCTTCAGTTTCTAATTCTGGCGGTAGCATGGATGTTTGTAAGTGGTTCGAAATCTACGTTAAACTGTAAGTCCCACTCTAATTAGTCGAAAGTATGAAAAAAAAATGACTGCAGACCGACAAACCAATGGCAATTTTCATTCTCATCAAGTTCTGGTATATCTTTTTTTAGTTAGTTGTGATGTATAATTAATTGAAGCTTATATCATACAAGATTAAAGTAAATATGCATAGGGTTGAAAAAGGATAAGATAAAAATAGAGGGGTATAATTAGCACCTTTCGCATCAAAATGTTATGCAAAATCACTAATTTATTTATTCATACAAATTCTTCTCCGTCAATTTTCATGACAAATTTGCAGCACCCAGGACCCTAAAATTATAATTTTTTTAAATTTCGTGATTTTATTTTATTAAACCATTAGCCTGAGTGTTCTTTGATCATTAATTAGAAAAAAAAAAATGTCACTAAGAAATAAAACAAGAATATATTAAATCATATAACACAGCGGCCTGATGGCCAGTTGGCTATCCCTCAAGCCTTAGGTATCATAAGCTTCAGTTTCGAATCCTAGCTGTGGTCTGGATGTTTGTTAGTTATTCGAAATCAACTTTAAACTGTAGGACTCTCTATAATTAACCTAAAGTATGCAAAAACCGATCTATGATCCAAACCATATGGCACGGTATTCTGTAACTCAATTTTACACACATCAAGAGAATTCTTAAAAAAACTTTTTATAGTATATTTTTTATATAAAACATCAAGAATGCTATTGAGATGAAAAAGTTTTTAATTATGATAAGTGAAGCTATTTAAAAATTATCAATAAAAGAAACTTTCAAGGTAGATTTAATACAAGAGAAACCAAATTCATTCAAAAGATTGGTAGAAATGATGAACTTAAATTTTTATTAAAAAAGAAGCACCAGCATCTTATATTATATATATATATATATAGGTTTTGTTTGGTTTGTCGTTCTACGGTCATTTTTTGCACACTTTGGGCTAATTAGACCAGGACTTACAGATTAAAGCGAATTCCGAACTACTAACAAACATCCATGCCACTGCCAGGATGTGAACCTGCAGCCTGTGGGGTATGAATGGCCAGAGAGCTAAATAATTGACTATCCTATTGCATATATATATATTTATATATATGAGTCAATAGGTCAGTTAGTTGAAGTCAGTATATGAGTCAATTCGTTGAAAGCGTTACATAAAAAGCTACACTCACCTTTCATCAATTTGGCCACCTTTAATGTGGTTGTCCTGGTCATGCAATTAAAATGCCATAGCTCATTGTAATTTTAAAACGTAATAAATAAATGTTAAAAAATAAATATAAATAATTAATTCAATAAAATTTTATTGCTATTAGTATAATTAAAAAAGTTTTTATAATTATATAAAATGAAATCAGCTTTAACCAAGATTGATGAAAATGAACCTGCTGGTGAAATTTCCTTCTGTTTAAAATTAATAAACAGAAGGAAATCTCCCCAGCAGGTTCATTTTTGATGAGATATGAAGTGACTTCGTTGTAGAATTGATCACGCAGAACGAGGAGTATCTTGTGTATATTTACCATAACCTTTTCTTGTAAATTTATCTTAGAATTTCAAAAATATCAATTTCTTCCAGAAATTAAATCTGGTTCCATCTAAAAAAATTTAAAGGGAATTACTGTATGTTTCTGAAATTGAGCTAGAAATTTTATGGATTCATTATCTGCCTTCTTGAAGTTTTAAATTTAACTTAGACTAAATAAGCAATTTTTTATTATCATTGTCAGAAGGAAAAACTTCAATTTAAAAAAGAAAAATCAAAGGATTTCATGTTTTTTTTTAAGTTCAATTTTTGCTACTGAAAGGAGCACACAATTTTAAAATAAAATTAGGCTTATTCTACACTATGAAGTTTATAAAGGAGTTTAGGCTAATTCTGCCCTATGAAGTTTATAAAGGAGTTTAGAAGGAAACAATCGAAAATAACAGATTATTGTTACAAAGACTAGAGATATTTTTTTGAAAAATAAAAGACTAGATATTTTATTTACATGAACCCATCCTATGACCCTTTTTTATGACCCCCCCCCCTTTAATAGTGTTTATCGATAAAAGAAATTTGATCAAGTATTTATGTAAATATGTTTATTTTAGTTATTAATAAAATACTATATATGTTTTTGTTCCTCGTAATTTCTTTTTTCCAAAGTCCTGTGTGGTTGTTTTTTTGTGTGTGTGATCTTTCGTAGTGAAAATTAAATTTTCAAAGATGTAATTTTTGTATTAAGGTATTCCCATACATAGAGTTTCATAGCTTCATATAGTTTTACATTATTTGTTGGTGTTAGTTTTACTCAAAATAATATTTTTCAAACATATAATTATTTTGTTATAAAGGTGATTATATATATATATATAGGGCTTGTCAGCTATTTATTATCACTAAACATAATCTGATTATGAATTCCACGGAATGTTAATAGAATTCAACGATTGTATTAATTTTTAATTGTAGCTGTCCTGCAAGTTTGATGCCTGATTTAACACGGCAAAATCATGCTTAAAATAAGTTTCGAAGTGAAGTAAATAGGATAATTTATATCTCAAGGAAGGTTGTGAATTCGAACCTTGAATTCACCAAACTAATCATGTTTGCTACGTTATTTGAAATGGTCATCGACATGCTTTTCTACAGTATGTTCACTGTTGTTGAGTTGACTGCTTAAATTCTTTCATAGATTTCCTAAGACCATAGAGATTTTATGGATTTCCTTTTGGCTTTTATGTACGCATTGCAATAAATTTCCTGTCATTTTCAATACAATATAAATACAGATCTACCATGCTGGTGACAAATTATTGGTACAGATCTACCATTTAGGTGATATATTACTAGTTCAGATCTACCGTGTTGATGACTCGTTGGTACATCTACAATTCAGATGACAAATTACTAATACAGATCTATCAAGTTGACAAATTACTGTAACATACTGGTGATAAATTATTGGCTCAGATTTGTCATGCTAGTGACAAATTACTAGTACAGACTTACCACGTTGATGAGAAATTACTATATCATACTAGTGATAATTTATTGGCACAGAGTTTTCATGCTGATGGCAAATTACTTGTACAGACCTTTACAATTAATTATATAAAATAATTACTAATACTTATCTATCATTTTACAGATCTATATACTAATATAGATCTACTAATACAGATGTATGTACTAAAATAGATCTACTAATAGAGATCTGTATACTAAAATAGATCTACTAATACAGATCTATATACTAATATAGATCCACTAATACAGATCTATCTACTATTATAGATCTACAAGATATAGATCTATCTATCAATACAGATCTATCGTATACAGATCTATATATTAATATAGATATACTAATACAGATCTACTAATACAGATCTACCATATACAGATATATCTATTAATATAGATTACTAATACAGATCTACCATATCCAAATAGATTTATTAATATAGATCTACTAATACAGATCTATACTAGATATATCTACTAATACAGATCTACCATGCTACAGATCTTCCACTAGGGAAATTACGTCAACTTCATATTAAAATGGTCTACCTTATATCTCAGTATATGATCCTTAAATCCTCCGAGATTTTTTATGACATATCCATCAACTTTACTAAGGAAAGTAATATTTTTCCAGAGGATTCCTTGGAATAACTTCTCAATACAAATCGTATTGAAAAAACCCATATAACGTCCAACTATGTAGATGAAATTTTGAGTCACTGATTAATTTGTCAAAGCAGAAGATTTAGAGAAATCGGCAGTAAGTCTTCCTGTTATGTCTTATGTCTTAAGCTAGTTAGCACATCCACTAGACAACGAGTCAAGAGAATGTATATAAATTGAGAGATCGAATTTCGCGTCTGACAAAGATCTTGACGCACGATAACTTGTATATGGTTATGACCCCCACTTGCCCACGGGGCTGGAGCTTTCTTTCCTTGCAAGCTCGCGGATCTCCCATGAAATATCGCCTGATCATTAAGATAATTTGACAGTTTGTACCTCAAACTCGATGTTGGCCCTCGGACGTTAATAAAATATATCAAACGGCCTGTCACTTTGAGCTATTTTTACGAGGGAAATAATAGGTATAAAAAATAATCAGCATTAGCGCTCTCCAGCGTTTCATGCCTCTGCCATTTTTTATGATTTTTACTTTACACCGTGCATTAACATAAATTTCCTTAAGCGGAATCTGGATTTTATGAGGAAAAGAGGGCTTGCGCACGATAACAGAGGGTCGTTTTACAAAAATGAATTTTGCACGAAAAAATGTGTCTTCATGATAGGAGATCGTTTAAGTGAAAATCATGTTTGCCTTACGAATTAACCTCGATAGCATAAGAGTAAAAAAAAAAAAAAAAAAAAAAAAACAAAAAAAAAAAAAAAAAATGTGTAAGAATAATAGAAAGAAAAAAAAAAAGAGATAATTTTTTTATTTTATTAGATTTTTAAAATGCAATTAATAATAAATTTGTACTTTGAGATAATTTTTTTTTTCTTAATGAATAAATTTTTATTTTTATATATTGATAAAAAACACACCTATAATGATTGAATATATATGTATGTATATATATGAATTTTATGAATTTATTTATTTGGGAATTCTTTTAGGCATTTTAAGATTATACAGCTGAGATAAAGGTATGATTATAATTTTTAAAAATTTTTTCTAGTTAATGTGTCTGGGTCATGAAATCTTTTACTATAGTACCATTGCAATCCGTGGAATCTTATACTATTTTATCATTACAATCCATGGAATCTTATACTATTTTCATTACAATCCATGGAATCATACTATTGTACCATTGCAAGCTAAGGAATCCCATTATATTATACCATTGCATTCTATGGACTCTTATACTTTTGTACCATTGCAATCCATGGAATCTTATACTATTACACTATTGCAATCGATTGAATCATACTATTGTACCATTGTAATCCATGGAATCTTATACTATTGCAATCGATTGAATCATACTATTGTACCATTGTAATCCATGGAATCTTATCCTATTGTATCATTCCAATCCATGGAATCTTATACTATTGTACCATTGCGATCCATGGATTCTTACACTTTTGTACCACCTTCAGCAATATGATGAAAGCCATGGGTCTGCTTCTTAGCATAATATTTTTCGTTCCGTAAAATAACATCAAAGCAATTCAATTACATAAAAAAACAATTAACAAAAAATAATACATGCAATAATAATACATTTCTCTATAATACTTTTGTATATAGTGCACGTTAAAAAATAAATACAAAATAATAAATTTTTTAATTAAAAATTATTAATGTGAATACAGATACCATTAATATTATTAAAATCTGCTATTTTTATTGCTAATCGAAGTTCCAATTATACTATTAGATGTTGTTGCAGAGAAAACTTTATACGTACTGGGAGTCTTTGAAAATAAATATAATGCAAGTGAAAATAAATAATTCCCACGTCTATTACATAACTCTCATAGACCCTGATGCATGATGTAGATATTACCTAATTGCAAATGGTAATGTAATAGATAACTGTTAATAAGAATATACAGCATGGCGAAATAACGTGTGCGAATGGAGATAAATGGATGTTAAAATTTAATGTTAATGAATGGAATTTAATGAATTATGATGGGATTTAAGGCTTCATTAAATTCCACCATAATTTATTAGTCATCCAACATCACTTATCCTCGAAATTTCAGAGAAATGTCAGAGAAATTCACATCACAACAAATCTACTTCCAAATAACCTACAAAATTTAAGAAATATGGATATGCAAAAACTATACTAAAAGGGTGTGGGTTTCAAAATAAAAAATAAAAACTTATACATTAACATGAGTAATGTTAATGTATAAAAATTTTTTTACAAAACATAAGAGTGAAAAACAAGATATGAAATCAAATGCTAGTAATTAGTTTGAATAATGTTTATGGCAATAATTTTTCACTGAATGACTGATTATTGCAGTGGTTTTCAAAAGGTACACCATAGAAGATTCCCATGTGCACCCTGTGGTATTCCAGATAAATATATGTCTAGATATAAAAATAAATTTGATTAATCTTTTTCTTGTCAGTTTTTAGTTTTCAACGACAGTTTTCACTATAAAAAATTAGCCTCTCTAATTGTTTTTTTTCTTACTTGGTCGACAGCAACATCTAGACCAAGCCCATGAATCCGTAATAAGGGAAAAAGGAGGGCAGTTTCTGTTGTGATGGTACACCCGTAGAAGTCTGACTTGGCTCTGTGTCGCTGAAGAAGGAAGACAGGGCCTTCCGGAAAGACTTTTAGGGGGAGCTACCCCGCATTTGCACATGGTATGGGAGAAAACCCGAAAAACTCCCACCAGGTAGTCTGGCTCACGTTGCAAGATGCTGAACTTTCCAAACACCATCGATTCTCCTCAGTCTTTGAAATAATGTCTACAACAAAGCCGCCAATGGATTGAATCTGCTCTAATGTTCCCCAGCAGCTCACGTTGCCACTGAGCCACGAGTCAGGCTTTTCTTCACTTAAAAAGTGCTAAAGAATGTTTTCAGGAAACTAGTAGCTATCTCTTTTTTAGCTACTACAAGTGTCAGTATACGTGACTTAGTACTTATATACACTGGTCTTGGTTTGAGGAATTGTCTTTTACCTTCTTTAAAAAAGAATGCGTGATAATATCTCAAAAAGGTTTGAAAATTTAATTTCAATTTTCAATATCATATTTATGTGAAATAGGATTTTCTACCTTCTTTACCTAGGAAATCTTTTGACAAGAAAATGTTCACTTGCCTTCAAATATATGGCTAGGCATTGAAGAAATCGCTAGAACACAGGCCCATGTAACACAAGACACATGCAAAGACAATAATAAATAAACTTAAGGTGTGTTTCATTTTATTTTTTATCAATTTATTTTTTCTGTAATATTTGATTTAACTATTATAATATTTTTCTCAGAAATTTGTATATAGTGCGCCTGCAATTATTTGTAAGATTTTAAATGCACCCCGACTTCAAAAAGTTGAGAGCCACTGCATTACTGTCTTATTCGATATAATAAAGGATAATTTATTACTTAAATTTCTGATACGTACCATATGAGATCATAAATCAAATATAAAGGTCCATAAATCTTATTATGATATACAAAATATATTGACGCACATAAATAATGATATACGATGATGCACATAAATAATGATATATGATGATGCACATAATAAATGAATTATAAACACACATAAATTTTATTCATTTACATTTATATTTCACAATCATTATTTTAATCATTCTATTTAATTTCACATAATTATTTAAATAATTTTTGAATTAGTAAGCTTTTAAAAGTTTTCTTTCTACTTCAAGGTCAAAACCATAAACAAGTTTTAATAAACACGTGATAGTTATTTTATCATAATCTTTACTTTAGAATTATGTATTCTGTGACAAGAAATACTAGTTGGGCGGTCTGATTTCTTTTTAGTTTTATATATGCATTAATTGTCAATAATTTATCATATAAAAAAAAAACTTATATTTGAAAAAATATTTATTGTTTTTTTTAAAGCAATAAATTTTTTTTAACAATGCGATAAACAATCCTGCTTTCTCATTGTGTAATGTGCAACTAACGGACGGCCCCCACGTTGGGAAGTCAGATTGTAGTGTATGTGGTTGGGTTGAGAAATGTGAGGCACTGTTTTGAGAACTAACACTTACACGCGCACAAACACCACACGTATACAATTAGAAGACATTTAAAGTAAAAGACAGATAATTATATCTTCGTAGAAGGACTCCTCTTCTGATATGTAACTGTCGACTAAGCGCAGAGAGTGCAAAGAAATGCAGAGTTGCACTAAATAAGTTTCCTCTCGGATTGAGATATTGTAGGCCAAATAATGCGCAGAGTTGCGCTAAATACATTTCCTCTTGAGGTGATCGACTGTAAATCAATTAAACGTTTCTCAGCAGAAGTGCATGGTTGAGCTGTACTTCCTCTCGGGTGAGAATCTGGAGTCCAACAATCAATTTCTACTGAATTCCACAGGGGGCTTTTTTGTCAGGAGGAAGGTTGGTTACGATTGGTCTTTTTAGAACTGCTTAAAAGAGTTGAAAAATGTGTTGCATACTGAATACGAATTTGAAAATTTGTATAATGCAAAAGGCTCTTTGAAAAGATTGCTAATATTGATAAATAATCTTTCGATTTTTTTTTTACATGAACTACAACAACATCAATCATTTTTATGACTAGAATAAATATAAATTATAATATTGCTTTCAGAGCTCATTTAAATGTGATAGATGAAGATAAAACGAACTTTTTTTTTTTCAATTCAAGAAAAGGATATACATGATTATCTAATAATATTTCTTTTTCTATATTTTACTATCGTGTTAAATAAATGAACGAAAAAATCCTTAAGTGTGTTGATTGAAAAAAAAAATGCAATCAGAAAATAAATAATCAGATTTCAAAGTTAGAAAAAAAAGTCATGTTCACCTTTAAATTATAAAGTTTGTTTTTAATGTCAGGTCTGACGGCCTTGTGACTAGTCTCTGGCTCACGGTGCCACCGGGTTCGAGTCTTCGCAGTGCCATGGATGTTTGTAGTGGTTCGGAATCCACCTTAAACCAATTTAAATTTTTTAAAAAGAAAACATCACCTGTCTCGAAAACCGCCAGTGGGCAGACGGTGTTGACTCACCATGGGTTGTTGATAACAAACACCACACATATACAATTATAGACATACAATATTTACACACATTAATACATTACACACAATATTTACACACATTAAAGACAGATAATTATAAATTCGTGGAAGGACTTCACTTCGACTACCCACAGGATGCGCGAAATATTCCTCTTTGAGTGACAGTGTATATGTCAACTAATGCACTGGATGCTTTAAATTTATTTTCTCCCGGTATCATAGCCTGTAAGCTAAACGTTTCTCAGCGGGCATAGTGCGCTGTATTTCCTCTCAGGTGAGAGTTTATAGGCCCAAATACTCATTTCTTCTGAACGGCACAGGAGGGCGCTCTTGCTAGTTTGTAGTTTGGTTTGTTTGTTGTTCTACTGTCATCTTGTACACCATTTAAGCTACATAGACCGGAACCTACAGTTTAATATGAATTTCGAACCACTAGCAAACATCCATGCCCCCACCAGGATTCTAACTTGATGCCAGTGTATAAGAGGAAGCATGGTTACATTACCAAATTAAATATCATAAGACGGTATAGGTATTGAGCATTATTATTATTTTTAAGAGTTTTGTATGGTTCGGTTTGTCGCTCTACGGTTATCTTGTGCCAACTTTAGGCTAAACAGACCGGGACCTACAGTTTAAAGTGGATTCCGAACCACTACAAACATCCATGGCACCGCCCGGACTCGAACCCGAAACCTGTGGTACCGAGAACCAGAGCGCTAGCCACTCGGCCATTGAGGCCCCAAGAGTTTTGTATGAGAAAGTATTAACATTTCATATACCTTATATGTAAATTAAAGAGCTTTAACCACAATTAATTGAAGATAAATTACATAACGAAAGCTCATAATGTATAAGAATCACCCTTTTAAATACTTCCTGATACATGATCTTCTTCGAACTATTTTGAAAAGTATAAATTTCTTTCAAGGGTGTTGAAACAACTACTACAAAATAACGCGGACTGACTCACTCGGAGAGTTGAAGATCTCTAAACACTGGCTGAGGCAATAAAAACAAATCCCCCTCATAAAACACGTTTAATTGCCGCCATACAATGAAACCGAAGATTTCTTCAGCATAAATAAACTTTTTGTCAAAAACCTCACGTATCGTCCTCAGCACTTGGCCGCCATAACTCATTCGCGCACCATTCCGAAGTGTTCCTTTTAGCGCATCAGAATTACAGGCCTGTTCGCATTTTGAATCCTTTGATTGTGCTATATTTATCAGTGGCGTCCATAAATAAGAGGGTGAGAGATCTCCTCAAAGGATGGTAATGGACGGAGGAAGTCGGGGCCAAGATGAATCGGCTGTCGGTCGTAACTTGTTATCACCAGACAGCGATTTTCCTGTTGGATGTGAGAGACAGCCGGCAACCATATATTATTGAATTACGCGATTTCTTCACGTCAGCCCGATGTGCTCGGGAGAAAACAACGACGGGCTCGGATTGCTTTTGGAACGTATAATTATGAAGAATGCTTAATACATCATTTCTCTTAAAGCGCTCTGCAGTCTGTTGGTTAGTGGTGTAAGTCTGACCTGTCCTGTTTAACTCGTTTTGATAAAACTTGTGTTATAAAGCTGAACGTAACATACAATAAAATACAAACAAATTAATCTCTAGCTACTTATATAGATATATAAAAAAAGAGATAAAAAAATCGTCAATTATTATGGAGATATTGGAAATGATATCTACTCTGCCGATAAACATCCGTGGCCTCATGGCCAATGGCTATCGCTCTGGCCTTTCGTAACATAGGCTTCGGGTTCAAATCCTGGCGGTGGCATAGATGTTTGTGCGTTTTTCGGAATCAACGTTAAACTGTAGGTCCCGGTCTAATTAGCCTAAAGTGTGCACAAAATGACCGTAGAGCGACAAACCTGAACGCCACAGGGGGCGATGTGTTTTGCCAATGTGTTAAAAACTTAAACGCATCATACAAAAAAGTAAAAAAATAAATCTCGAGTTTCTCATATATAGATACTACTGTGTCCAAAAAGTAAGACCAGTTTTCAATTTAAATTTCCCTGGCATATGGTATTTTCTTTCTTTCTTTTTTTTTTTTTTTTTTTTTTTTTTTTTCTTTTTTAGGTTGTTGGCACTGTCCTTGAAATCTTCTGAAATTTAACTGAATTGAAAATATTCATTAGTGCTTGAGTTATGCTTGGTTTTGTGAGATGCTAAAACTGATTCCGGCGATTTTTGAAATGTCTCTTCAATCGACTCAGAACGGTGTCATCGGAGTGGTCTTTTGAGTTTAGGGAATAGCCAGAAGTAGCATGATGCTAATTCAGGTGAATACGGTGGTTGTGGAACGATATATGTTTATTTTTTGGCGAAACAATCATGAAGAATCAATGCAATGTGAGCTGGTGCATTCAGTGTTTTCGGTACCAATCAAAAGTAGACGCGTTTGAGGCCCAAAACATCTTTTAAAATGGATGTTTCAAATTCCAGCATCATCAGCAAGGTCACTAATTGTAAATCGAAGGTTTGCAAGCACCAAATCTGTAATGTTTTGGACGTGAGCTTCGTCGGTTGAAGTTAATGGTCGACCAGAGGGCTCTTCGTCTTCAACGCGTTATCTGCCTTCTTTGAACTGTTTTTACCACTTCTAAACATTTCTTTCCGATGTAGGAATTCTCACCGAATACCTTCTGCAACATCTATACGTTTCTGCAAACAAAATTTAACGCAAGTTCTTGGTTAATTATTTCAGACATTTCAAAAATCGCCGGAATCAGGTTTTGCACCTCAGAAAACCAAGCGTAACTCAAACACTAATGAATATCTGAAGATCTTTCGCACAGATGTGAAGGACAGTATCAACAAAATTGAAATTCCATAAGCCCTGGGAAATTTAAATTGAAAATTGGACACAGTAGTATATACAATTACTTTTTGGACACAAAAACAAAGAATCTTCAATTATGATGGAGTTATTGAAAATGATATCTGAAAATCTTTATCACTGATTTGGAACTAATTTCTATGTTGTTATCTTCTATAGGCTAATTCAAGAAGTTTTCATTTTATTAATCATTGTTATATATATATTTTTTTTTTGGTTGGCGTATTCTTTTGAGGACAATTTAGATCCTGGGGGCTCCATCTACAATATGACAGGGTTGAAACAATACAGTTGAAACAATGAAAATTACCCAGAATATACTTACAAATGTTATAAAATGAACTTAAATCATAAACAAATAATAGAAAAGAAAAAAATAATTAAAATTTAATTAGAAATTAAATTAAAAATTTGTGCGGTTGTTTTAAATCATAATTGAAATCATAAAATTTGCAATGCAATATTAATATTTTCCATTTGTTGAACCAGTTATTGAGAACTTTAAGGTGATTAGTAAGTGTGATAGCTAAGAATTTAATGTTTTTATTTTTGCAAAGAATTGCAGTATCACAA
This sequence comes from Caerostris darwini, assembly GCA_021605075.1. Taxonomy (NCBI): domain Eukaryota; kingdom Metazoa; phylum Arthropoda; class Arachnida; order Araneae; family Araneidae; genus Caerostris; species Caerostris darwini. The sequence continues at coordinate 75,098 of BPLQ01005060.1, forward strand.
GCGTAGATAGCAGTTAAGAGTTTAGGATTAATTGGGATATCAGCAATAAAAATAGAGAAAAATCTATCAAATTGCAAAACATGTGTTATAATATGTAATGACAAAGCATTTCATCAAATATCATTCAAAATCAATTCTGTATTAAGCAAATAATCAATATTTGTATGTCTTACCAATATCTGACGTATTTTTATTTACAATAATTATTTGAAAGTCCTTAATAATATTCTCCTTTTGAACAAAACTTAATGGTAAAAATCTCTTATAAACTATTTGAATATTAAAAACTAACTAACAAACTCCCAGGAACTACAGTCCATGTTGCACCAAGGCCATCCCTATACTGTTAGATTCCTAAATAATTGCTATCTTTTTAAAAATGTAGGTTTGTCAGCCCTACACCTAACGAACTACAGTCCAGTCATATTAGACCGGGACTTGAGTGGTGTTTGTGCGTCTGTAAATAAAGCTGTGTGTTCTGAAACCTATGACTCAATTACCTTAATCAAATCACTCCCCCATTTACAATCCAACCTGCACACTACAATGTAGCGCCCGAACAGGGACCCGCACCCGCATCACTATAGTATGCAAATATGCAATTTGGTGTTAATTTGGTAATAAAATGTCAGAACTTTTATATTAATTTGGTAATTAAATGTGTGAACTCTAGATTTTATCCTTGGTATTTCTCTTTCTAAAATGTTGTGGCACAACTTTAGTTTGGGGTAGCAATCCACATTGAGGAAGTGCTTTTCTACACCCTACTGGTCACATAAAATCCAGTCGTATAATAGACTTAAAGGTAAGTTTGTCCAATATGAAATCCCCTCTTTCTTTGGTACTCATTTTTATATTGGCCCCTTTATAAGGTAATAAAATATGTGAATTTTTGTATTAATTTGGTAATTAAATGTGGGAAATTCCAGATTTTACTCTTGGTTTTGTTCTTTCTAAAATATTGTGGCACAACTTTAGTTTTGAATAGCAACCCCTTTGAGGAAGTGGCTTTCTACATTCTACTGGTCATTCCATAATATCCAATCATAGAATAGACTTAAAGGTAAATTGGTCCAATATGAAGTCATCACTGTCTTTGGTACTCATGATATCTATTATCCTCTTTACAAAGTCCCATTATAAAGTGATTAATGGCCGAATCTTAGACACATAAATGCATCTGAATCTTAAGTTTTTTAAAGAAAGCCATTATTCGATACCATAAACATGGCTATTATTCATTTCCTAGAAAAAGTCATTTGTTTCCGAAATCCAAACAAAAGTTATCGGCTTAAGACAAAAACAAAACTCATCAACGAAGATTTCACTTCCGTCACCAATCTTTCAACAAACTTAGTTCGAAGATATAGCGGTGCACTTAAAATTTTCATGTTATGAGGCAATGATAATAGACAGAAAAACACTAAACAATCTATCATCATTAAGCTTAGTGAAAGATTTATGAAAAGTGTGTCCGATATCGGACAATATATGTTTAAGAAATGCATCAAAATTGGGCAAAGTAAAACTTGAAAGAAATATTTCAAAATATCTAATTATGTTAAAAGTTTGTGATAAGCGTTTTCTTTTTTTGTCTCATTATTTTGTTATTTATATTGCAATAACTTATGACTTATTATAACGTTAAATTTCAAAGGATTATTTAAAATGACACTAATTAATTTTAAAGACAAACTTATTTTAAAAATAAAATGCGCATTCATATTTTTAATATACTATTTTGTGAAAAAATAATCTTTAATGGTCATTAACTTTTATTTTAAATATTTAAAAAAATCATAAAATAAATAATATTCAGAAATCAATGCTAAGAGCTTGGAACTTATAAACTGATTTATTATTATTATTCTAGATTTATTCTATGATTTATTATAATAATCTAGTATCAAAGATTTATTATTATGATTCTGCAGGACATTTAAGAAGTACATCAATTGAAAAGTGGACCCATATTAGACTTAACAGAACATTGAGATCTCAACAATGCATTAAGAAGATAGTCCTTACATGCTTTTGAACGAAATTTATTTATATTAAACATATGCATAATTACAATTAAATCAATTTATATATGAAGTAAATGAATATTTATGTTGAGAAAGCATATAAGTACAAACTAAATACATTCTCTAAGTTTACTAGTAATAAATAGTGTGGGCAAGCTAAAAAAATTTCAAGTAGTGCCTCAATATAACAATTGTAAAGACAGCCATAATACTTAGGCTTGTTGAAAGTTCGTTTAAACATTTCTTTATGGAAATAAAACTTATAAGTATTGTGTAGTTTAATCTACAATCTTTCTTACCTAAATGTCAGAATCTCATCAACAATTGCAGTTGTCTAATGAAGTTACAAGAATAGAATAGGACTTATAGCCTTGTTGTTGTCGTATCCCTTGAAGAGTAGAAGAAAATCAAATATCATGGTGTACCCGAATGGCTATGATGATTGACAGCTCGGAGTCAGCCTCTTCCGAGGGATGGTCCAAACAATGAATAGCGGCTGTAACAGCCGGGCAATCAAAAACATGATGAGGAGTAAGTTCAATATCAGGGCAGTTGCCACATTTTTGATATTTTTTTAACGCCATCAGCAGAAATGTTCATATTTTTGTGATGCTTTATTCTTAATCTTCTGAGAGTAGTAGTTGTTTTTTCTGTCGACATTTAGTTCTGTGATTTGATATTTAGTTTTTATCTTAAAAGGAATCGTAAGTTTAGATTTTGCCAAGGCATTTGCATCTGCAAGTAAAGTAGGAATGGCAGTGTGATCCAGACTTCTGACATTCTATCCCAAAGAATTTGCAATTTCATTAAATTCCAATTCCACATGAGCAGGAATCCATTCCAGGATGAACATTCTGTGTAAACAGTGTATTTGTTCTAAAGATGATACTCTTTCAAGCAACTAAAGAGGAGTATACAGAAAAGACAAGCCTGGAATTTTGTGCATTTGTTACTTATTACAGTAATTTTATTTTCATAATACTGTATAATAATTAAACAGTTCTCGTTTATCTTAAAATAAATTTCCTTATTGTTATCGTCTAAGAATAAAACACATAGTACAATAGTGAACTGTAAAACACATCTTTTTTATTCGAAAAACCAAACGCACACTCCTGGTGTTACATTTCTTTCTCCCTCCAGCCAGCTCACTCCACACAAACAAAATGTTTATATTATTGGGCGCTGGCTTCCACTTACATTTTTTTTATTTTTATTTTTTTTATTATGCGCGTGGAGCTATTTATCCATGAGGTAACACTTATAAAAGGGAAATTAAGGCAATATGAACGAATGTCGTATTTAACTTTAAAGAGACATGCTATGGTCAAAGGCAAAATAATGCCTCTTGATTTTATAAAAATTACTTCCTTATATAAAAGCATAAAATAATATATAAATAAATGCAACAGTTGTTAATAAAAAAAGAATGCTTGGTAGAGAATAAGTTAAAATGACATGCTTATTTTATAACATTAAAAAATAGATCGAATTAACTTTTAAAGGGAGTATAGAATCCAAACCTAATAAATAATTTCTCATTTATATTTTAGACGTGGGGACATTTTGTTTTAGTGAATAAGCTACAAATTCTTCATTTTGATAAATTATCGTAAACATTGATTAATTTTTATGACTATAAATTTTCTTAATATTCATTAAATGCAATTACATAATTCTAAATGAATGGCATATTAACTGCAACATACAGTTCCCTGTCTTCCAATTTCCGACTACATCAATACCTTAATAATATCAATTCCTTCAATTACAGATAAAAATCGAGCAATCCCCTCCAATTGCTAATCCAATAATTCCCTAATTAATGCCATGCAATATTCCCTCTCCTTGATGATCGGGGAATCTTGGCGAGCATCTTGGCGCTATTAGACCGATCGAACTAGTTTAACTTATCGGACCAAATATTTTTCGTTTTATTTTATTACTTTTTTTTTTTCTTCATCATTATCTCTAGTGTGGGTTTTTCTGGCGAGGGCTGCACAAATCGAATTTCGCTAATTGCCGCAATCAATCTTTTTTGGGGAAGCGGGCGTTGGTTCCGGTTGTTTCTAATGGAGACGTATGAGAGACCCTGTGATCCTTCAAGTAGCTACTAATAAAAGGGAAAATGTTGTGGTTTTCCGCGCCAAATGCGAGGTTTTTCCCTTTTCTTTTTGTCCCGTTTTCTTCGTTGGTTGGCGTTAAGAAAAATCATTTCGTATCCATTATGTATCTAGATATCTGAAGTGATAAAAATTCGGATTTTCGGAAGCTAATAGAATTAAATCGGATATTCTACTGAAGAGGGTTAAAAATAATCTTAATTTTCATATTGTTAGCTTTAGTGGGACCTCTGGCGCTCGATATGCTCTGGCGCTTGGCTTATGCTCTGGCGCTCGATACCACAGGTTTCGGGTTCGAGTCCCGGCGGTGACATGAATGTTTGTAGTGGTTCGGAATCCACTTTAAACCGTAAGTAGATCGTAGAGAGTTTTGTGGGTGTAGTGTTACTCGTGTCCGTTGTATATCTTCTACAAGTGCCCCTGGGTAGTGCTAAATGAGTAACAGCGGTGCAGCCCTTGTTTATGGCATGAAGATTAACTGCCTCTGTATTACCAGCTGCATTAGAAAACATTTTTTTGCCTTTATAAGATTATAATTTGTAAAGGTTTCTTTCTGGAAATAGATCTTAATTATGTCTGATTAGAACATACGTAGAAGAACATACACATTCAGAGGTAGAGAGAGGCCAAAAGATCGATTCTCTTAGTTTCCAAGGTCTTATCAGATCATTGCTTTCAATGTCCTTTTGCTTCAACAAACAAGCCTTTGGTAACACAGGCTTCAGCTTCGAATCCCGGCGGTGGCATGGATGTTTGTTAGTGGTTCGAAATCTATGTTAAACTGCAGGTCCCGGTCTAATTAGCCTAATGTGTGCACAAAAATGACCGTAGAGTGACAAACCACAACAAACCTTTAACACTGGCGCCTTTATTTTAACAGAGCGCCTCCCTGTGGCGTCCTAGAGAAATGGTCAGTTGGCTTCGAGACTCTAACCCCAGCGGAAGTACAGCGCAACCTGTCCTCCCACTGAGAAACATTTAGTTTACAGTTTCTCATCCCGAGAAATCGAATTTCGCTAATTGCCGCAATCAATCTTTTTTGAGGGAAGTGGGCGTTGGTTCCGGTTGTCTTTGTTTCCTACGGCTTAAAGTGGATTCCGAATCCCTACAAACATATATGGCACCGCCAGGATTCGAACCAGGTACCTGTGGGACCGAGCGCCAGAGCACTAGTCACTCGGCCATCAGGACCCGATTCCGAACTACTAACAAACATAAATGCCTCCGCCCGGATTCGAATCTGATCCTTTGTGGTACCAATGGCTAGAGTGCTAGCCAATTGGCATTCAGACCGCCACGTTCTTTAGAGGTAGAGAAAGATCAAAGGTTCGATTCTTTTAAATTTAACTTCCAAGGCTTTATTAGAACAATGCCACCAATGCTATTTTGCTTCAACACCCTCACGAAGCCATCATTTTATGAAATCACCTAAAGCCCATTAATGATGCCTTAAAACGAATGTTGGGTTTAAGCAATACAAGATAAAAGTTGCGTGTTTACAACATCATAAACCAATTTCATTGCTGACAACAACTGTTTGCTCAAAGTAGTTTTCCTGTGTTTCCTACAATGAACCACGTATGATCCAGTTTCGAAAGTAGATATTCCTTTGTTTGAACATAATGTAATAACGAACACTGAAAATGGCTATGTAGCAAACCCTCTTAATGTATCCTGAATAACGCCAAACCTGCTACAAATTTTGTACACTATTTTTTGAGCGATATATTAAAATAAAAGTGAAATATTAAAATAAAATTATTGTCAATATGTTTAATTATTGAGTTGATAAGATTAGCATTTATCTTTACATTTCATGCAAAGTAATTTCTATTCAATAACTGAAATGATCAATATAAACGAAATTTTCATTGTTTTTGAGAAATTATCAGCTCAAAAATTTAGAAATATGAAAAATATAAAATATTGCAACCGTGCTTCCTCCTACACACTGGCAAGAGTGCCCCCCAGTGGCGTTCGGGAGAAATGGTCAGTAAGCATTGGGATTCTCACCTGAGAGAAAAGCAACTCAACCACGCGCTCTGCTGAGAAATATTTAGTTTACAGTCTCTCACCCCGAGAGGAAATATATTTAGCGAATCCGGCGCGCTTTGGCTGGCTATCGGGTTTTCGGCTTAGAAATGGAATCCTTCTCCATGAGTCTTATAATTAAATCTTTTGTTAAATAATGTATGTCTCTAATTGTATGTGTGTCCATAAAACTGTGAGTTTTGACCTGTGCCTTAAGCATCTCAACCCAACCACACCCAGTTACAATCTGGTTGACCAATCTGCACACTACAATGCTACAAAAAATTTACAATTTAAATTTATTTTCAAGCCCTCTAGATTAATGTTTTGTGTTGAATGTTAAAGATAATACCGTTGCTTTAAAAAAAAAAAAAAAATACAAAATTAAAAAAAAAAAAAAATCAAAAAATCAAATTTTTTTTTGAAAAATGCTTATTTGTTTTTGATGAATACTGAAATTCAACAAAAATAAATTAACAAAAATTGATTTTTAACATAGAATATGTTTTTTCGAAGATCCACCAATAGAAATTTAAAATAAATAATAACAATTTATCGCACAGTATATTGGACTATAATTTAAAAATTATAAAATGCAATTTAAACTTATAATTTAAAAACTATAAGTCATATTTTTCTCACTGAATCCTGTTTACTTGTATCTGGTGCAGTCAAAATCACAAAAATTTTTAATTTATTTTTTTAACTATATGCAAATTGTAATTTTTTATAATAAATTAACAGTAAAGTTAAACAGTTAAATTTAATTTTCTTATATTCTATTAGTTCAAAAATATCTATTTTAATTTATAAAACCTCTATCAGGCAATTAAACTTAGATGGTAAACACTTGCATAAAGAAATTTAATTTAATTCATGTGCGTTAAATAATTGACTTGAGTTAAATATTTTTATTCTTGAATTTTTAATTGCATATTAATTGAAAACTGATGTGCCAAATAAATGAAAGCAACAGAGTTGTCTACGTATCATGCCAACATACATTAAACTAAAGTTGTCACTCTATTTTTATTGTTATTTTTCTGTGAATATATTTAAATATTTTCGCTATAAGACAGATAGTAGCAGTAATGCTGACTCCAAATAAATTATGGCTAAAAGGTTGCATTAATTATAAATTATTAAGATTGTATCGTTTAGTTTTAAAAAGTCACTATTAAAGACGTAAATCACATTCTATGCTTATTTTATGTATTAAAATAGCTTTGAAATTATTTTTAAATATGTCCAAATAAATACTTATTAAAAATAAATTAATATACATATTTTTCATATAATATCAAAATTCATTTAATTCAGCTTTGAGTTACAATTTATGACAGAGACATAATTCATTCTTAATTACATATTTCTTTATTATAAACATAAAAAATTTCACTTGTTTTACATTAACATTAAACATTTACATCTAATGCATAATGAAAAAAAATAATACTAAGATCTATAATCATTAAAGTGAGAAACACTTTATGTTGGCGAGTTGATATATGTATTCCACTTTCCACCACGCCCAATGATATATTACACCATTCCTTTGTGCCTAGTAATCAAAAAGTCCGGTAGATGGCATGTCTTCCTATTGTTCTTCTTTTCACCAGCGTTGCCAACCGTCGTTAATTAATCGAAGAACCCGAAAACAAATCACGTCATTGTGAAGCTGTTTTCTTGTGCCACCCTGCATTTGTTATTGTTTTTAGAATCATTTTAAATCTGTCAGGGAGTTTTGTTCCTTCGGTTTCGGTTCGCATTAATCATTCCAAACGATAAAAAAAAAGTAAAATAAATAAAATAGAATAAAATACAGAAAACAATGATAAAAAAAAAAAAAAAAAATGGTACTTTTTGATGAATCGTGAGAATGATGCATGACCTCAATCTATTCTCGAAACTAAGAACTGTGTTTAGAAAAGAGATTCCGAGACTAATGATTGTTGGATTCAGTTTATGAAACGAAGCGGAATTCTGAAAAGATTTCATTGAATATAAGACAGCTTTATAAATTATGGAAATAGATTAATGCGCTGAGAAGTGGACATATTGGTATAAAATGTTGTTTTTGTTCGTTTTTTTCATTCTTTTTTTTTCGCCTCAATCATTTTTATATTTGTGACATAAAATGATAAGAGGTTTTAAGAACTCTAAAAAAAATACTTTATCACATTTAACAGACTTAATGTATTATAAAATAAAATAATAATAAAAAAATAGATGAATAAAAACATAAATTTTCTGAGTTATCTTCATTTCTTTCTTTATTTTTATTATTTTTTTGTCAAATGGAAGAATGATTGTACGTAATACATTTTTCAATATTCTTCACAGAGATATAGTAAAGAAGAATCAAATTTCGATTCAATGAAAATAAAACACTATTTGATTGGAATACATTTTATTTTATAGAATTTATAATATATTTTATTAAAAAAATTTATTTTTATTTTATTCTTTCACTGTGTGCAAATAATTGTTTTAAAATAATTACATTTATTTATTATTTTATTATTATTATTTTTATTTATTTATTTTTTTGAAGAATGTATATTTTACATTGGATTTGTAAATATAAAAAAAAGCAATAAAATTCTGTGCATATCTACTGTTGTTGAAAATTATTTATTTACGTATAAAATATCTTCAATTTATTAATTAATACAAAGGTAATGAAAATTAATATATTTTAAAAACCAAAACAATCTTTTTTTTATAAAAAATAAACTGCGTTTATTATTATCAGAAGATACTTTATGGATATAGATATCAATATAATAAAATATATTATATGTAAATTAAGAATATAAAAATCAATCATTTGCTCAGTTCATTGTAAATTAATGATGCAAATTTTTATGAATTTGAATGAAATATATACATGAAATACTAATTTTATTCACATCTTTTAATGATATGATAATAATGAAATACATTATTATCATTAAAAGATGTGAATCAAATTAAATTATAGATTATTTGTGATCAATGTAGTTAAACTAAAAGATTAATACAAGATTTATAATAGGATAACACTATCTGATTAGAATATATTTTTAATTTTTCATTAGAATAATTTTTTTTCAATAAAATTTAATTTTAGCTTTATAAATTATGGAAATAGATTAATGCTTAGTGGCATACTGATATAAAATGATGTTTTTGCTCCTTTTTTTTTTTTGCTTTTTTTTTTTTTTTTTTTTTTTTTTTTGCCTCAATCATTTTTATATTTGTGACATAAAATGATAAGAGGTTTTAAGAACTCTAAAAAAATATTTTATCACATTTAACAGACTCCATGTATTATAAAATAAAATAATAAAATAAAAAAAATAATAATAAAAAAAATAGATGATGAAAAAATAGATGTTATCTTCATTTCTTTCTTTATTTTTATTTTTTTTCAAATGAAAGAATGATTGTACGAAATACATTTTTCAATATTCTTCACAGAGATATATGTAAAGAAGAATCAATTTTCGATTCAATGGAAATAAAACACTATTTGATTGGAATATCTTTTATTTTATAGAATATGTTATATTCTACAATACATTTTATTAAAATTTTTATTTTTATTTTATACTTTCGCTGCTTGCAAATAATGTTTTTTAGCATAATCATATTTATTTTTTGAAGCATGCATATTTTGGTTTGAAATTATAAGTTTTAAAAAATTAAATTCTATGGATATCCACAATTTTTTTTAATTATTTATTTTTGTGTAAAATATCTTCAATTTATTGATACAAAGGTAATGAAAAGTATAAGGATATAAAAAGCCAAAACACATTTTTTATAAAAAAAAATAAATGACTTCATCTATAATTATTAGAATATACTTTATGAATATAGCCATCAATATAATAAAATATATTGAAAGAGTATTATATATGTAAATAATTAATTTAAAAATCAATCATTTGTTCAGTTCATTGAAGATTAATGATACAAATTCATTAGAGTAATACATTATCATCATTAATCATACTTGTGTCATAAAATGATAAGAGGATAATATATTTTAATAATATAGAGCGATAATATATTTTATCATTATCATATATCATTATCATTATCATTAAATTACCGAATACTTATGATCGATGAAGTGAAATACTTACGTAAAAAATTAAACTAAAAGATGAATGCAAGATTTATAACAAGATATAAACATTATTTTTTTGGGAGAAAATATTTTGTGACTGTCTTTGAATTTAATCAACAGACAAAGCCATTTATTAATTTAAGATGGATTGAAAGAAATCTTTCAAAATTCACTATTGTATTAGAATTGAATTGCATCTTGGCTAATTTTTTACATTAGTTTTGAATTTCTTTTTGACTTCTATGTTCAATTCATAGTATTTTCAATATCTGAATTCGAACGAAATACAATGAAATCTATACGAACTCGCGTACATTGCGTAAACAATAGTCAAGGTTTTAATTAATTTAGACATGATTTTTTCAAAAATAATTTTTTTGCTATTCTGATAACTTATTATTTATTCATTTAATAGCTTTATCATTATATAGCTATTATACCCCAAAATAGTTTATTAAAGAAACGTCTCTTCTTTTAAAAACTTTAATACTGATTATTTTTTAAAAAATACAATGTATAAATAAATTAAATATTTGTTTCTATTCGAGTGCATAAATTTATTTATAATACTATTGTGTTACTGTCTAAATTTATTTTAAAAACGTTTCAGTTACTTTAAGCTCTAAGTAAGGGTAATATTCTAGTTTATATTGTTTCTATCTTTTCTTTTTGTTGGAAACCTTTTACTTATTATATCGATAAAAAATTTGTTATATCATTGGAAATGCTAAAGTAAAACAAGAATGATAATTATTCATTTTATTAATATCATTTATATAAAATTATGCGGATATATGTAAATAGAGTCTTTTTTTTAAAAATTATGATTTTGTTAAACAAAGTTTATTTAATTACAAAGAAATCTAAGGGCTCCTGAGAATTACATTATTTAGACAATGGTTAAGACGATATACTTCTAAAAGGCCTTTTTCAAATGTTCTTCAGAGTCACCGTCGTTTGAATGTATCTTCATCTCATCCTCACTCTTTCCCTTTTTTCTTTTTCTCGCTCAGTCCAAAGTCAAGTAACCCTGTCGAGAGATTCGAATGGGTCATACACAGGGCCTAATTTTCCTATAGGCTAACTAGGCTTCAGCCTAGGGCCTCAAGATCAAGAGGGGATCAAGATCAAATTGTTAGCAAAATTAGAATGACACTATTCTAAAAACAGTAAACACTAAAACACTGAACCGTAAATAAGGAGAAATTCTACACATATGACTAATAAACAAACATAAAAATGCATTGGTTAAGGTTCAGCTCATTGGATCTGTTCGTTTGTATATACTAGATTGAACCAAAGTATAGTTCATACGTTCACTGATTCATATGGCAAATATTGATGTGCCTTACGCTACTAAGCTCTAGTTTGCTCTTGCATAAATAAAATGCAGATTGGTGTAGATTGGAACAAACAAACGAACAGACCTATTGATATCCCAACTTCCGGTTATATTCGTATTACTTCGATAATATGAAATACGTGTTAATGATATACCGCAGTAATGATGTATTTTATTATCTATCATATAATTTACAAACTTAAAAATGGGAGGTGAAAGGGCCTCATAAGTGAAATAGCCTAGGGCCTTTTTTCATCTAAATCCGGCCCTGGTCACACACTATGAAAAGCCATATGAATCACCACACCGGACACCCTACACTTGGGCATTCTTAACTATGCTATCCTCAACAACACACAGGCCAGTATTTAAGCCGCAGTCCATAGTAGTTGAGGCATATATAGACTGTGACGAATTATTCATTCTGTAGACTGGGTAACTATTCATTCATTCATAGTAGACTGTGGCGAATTACTGTTATTCGCCACAGTCTACAACTTCCTTTCCTTCATCCTCAACCTTATTTTCCCCTCATCATCATCATCATCGTTATCGGATTTGCTCGTCACAGTCCACAACTTGGGTCCTTGTCGAATATTTTCTACCTCATATGTACCTAGGCTTGACTGGTGTGATTGTATATGGTCCGAAATATTTTGGTCTCAGCTTTATTCTTTGACAAAATTGGGTCCTTTGAATTGCCACCAGATCTTTAATGTGATAAGTAGAATCAAGTCTTCATACTTTGTTGTAATGCTTTCGATTTTATTCTTGAATTTTGAGAATGTTATCCTTTACTTCTTCTCTAAATTTATATCTTTCCTGATTAACATTATTTGCAAGTTCCGAGCATTTACAATTAAAACAAGTAATATAAAAAAAAAAATTTTAAGTCAATTCCTACTTTTTTTTTACTATATTGCAGAAAAGTCCTTTACAAATAAAGTTGAAATTTTGCTTTTACATCTGGCACCATCTATTATTAAATACATGCAACTTAAATGTAAAAAAAAACTAAAATTAATTAATTGTAATTAAAATTAATATTTGAAAAACTGTATTAACATCCAGTGTCTTCCACTACAAGTTCAAAAAAAAAAATGTATCTAAAAGTATTTTATTAACGAATAAAAATTTGAACAAGATAAATATAGGGAGAGTGTGAACTAATAGATGGAATTGAAATAATCTTCATGTCTTCCCTATTCTTCATCTTGGTTCCAAGAAAACATTGTGATAAGTCAACAAAGTACACATTCTTTTGGGATTGGATTTAAATAATTATCTTCTTTTTATCTATTTCTGCTGGGAACTATATGCTCATTAAAATTTGGTATTACATTTTCAACCTGTGATTGAGTTTTCTTGGCCTTTGGAATGAGTAGTTTTCATTTTTTTATTTTTACCTTATTTTTTACGTGATTTGGTTCCTTTAACCTTTTTGATAAGTTTTTGCTTATTTTTTTTTAACTTGCACCTGAAAGAATATTTTGCATGCATGTTAATCAATTTCCTCATTAGAAGGAATTTCATCGTATCATGAGTGATTTCTGTTTTATTTGCTATGTATGTAATTATTTATTAACAAACTATATTAACAATAATTATTACCAAAACGAACAGGTGGCATCGACATCCATTCTTCTTTTATATTTTACAGACAGTTTGATATTATTGAGGCCTTTTGGCAGCGTTAGCCTCCATATTCTTTATATTTTCTTTTCCAACTGGTTCAACAATAGTGTAAAAGTTACAAGTGTTCTCTGTGCATGCCTGGTTGTTTGGCCTTGAATGTAAATTACTTTCTTTTTTCAACAGCTTGAAATTTGGTTTAGCCCTCGGTACATCAGAAATCACTTCAACAATTTTCACTTTAAACTTTCTTATAAACAGATATGCTATTATAAAAAACAAATATATTATTAATAACAAATATTAAGTGACTCAATAAATTCATGCCATCAACACAATTATTTGTTATATTATTTGTTATATATTCAAGAACGTGGATTTTTACTTACATAATAATTAAGAAAGAATTAAGAATCATACATAATCACTATTATAAGGTTTTATTTCACTTCCAGTATCAATTATTGACATTATTTTTTAGTCAAATATTAAAGCATTTTTATGAATTTTATTAGAAATATGTTGATCGTTAATTGACTGGCTAAGACGGTGGGCTTCAGAAAAGTTTTTAGAAATATTAGACTCAAACTTATTTCAATTTAAAAATTTTAAACCTTTATTTTTATCATAGAATTTTACTAAAATATGACACATTTTACCACATGAAAAACAACAGGCTTAAGTTTGTAACAGTTACCTATTTACTTCTGATATTTACTTATTAGCTTAAATTGTGATACTTAAGTTTATCATTAATATTTTCTTTCTGTTTTTTTTTTTTAAATAGTTTCTTCAGGGCCAAGGCCGTCTGCCTATTGGCAGATTTTTATCGTTTCATACACATTTAGTTTTTCTTTAAACTCTTTTAATGTTTTACAGCTGTAATAAATTGCCTGAATGAAAGCCGTATTGTGAATTCCTTTTATGACGTGCTGCATTAAAACATTATCGTTTATATTACCGTTACGACATAGCTGTTTCATCGTTAAGAAGTATTCATCTGATGATTCTTTTTTTATTATTATTATTATTTTTTTTTTTTTTTGATAATAATACATGTAGCTAGGCGAAATTTCTGCTGACACTTATTGTCGACAACAATATTTTTCAGCTTTTTTGAAGATATTATTTTTGGTTCTGATTGAATAAAAAGCTTCTTTTTTTTTTACCAGAATGTTTGACATAGATCAAATTGTGCATATCACTTAATACATTTATGCTTATCACTTAATGCTTATCACTTATGCATATCATTTAATAATAACTGGCGGTGTCATGAATGTTTGTTAGTGGTACTCAATTCACGTTAAATTGTAGATCCTCATCTAATTAGCCTAAAGTGTGCACATGATGACCATACTCAATCCACGTTAAATTGTAAGTCCCATATCATTTAATAACTGGCGGTGTGAAGAATGTTTGTTAGTGGTACCAATCCACGTTAAATTGCAGATCCTCATCTAATTAGCCTAAAGTGTGCACATGATGACCATACTCCACAATCCACGTTGAAAATTGTAGGTCCCCATCTATCCTCATCTAATTAATAAAGTGTGCACAAGATGACCATACTCAATCCACGATAAATTGTAGGTCCCCATCTAATTAATAAAGTGTGCAAATGATGACCATACTCAATCCACGTTAAATTGCAGATCCTCATCTAATTAGCCTAAAGTGTGCACATGATGACCATACTCAATCCACGTTAAATTGTAAGTCCCATATCATTTAATAACTGGCGGTGTGAAGAATGTTTGTTAGTGGTACTCAATCCACGTTAAATTGCAGATCCTCATCTAATTAGCCTAAAGTGTGCACATGATGACCATACTCAATCCACGTTAAATTGTAAGTCCCATATCATTTAATAATT
>BPLQ01005064.1:0-11806 GCA_021605075.1 Caerostris darwini
GCTACGTATTGCTCACCACGTCTGAAGAGAAGAAATGAAAAAAGATGGACGCTGTTCTCCTTTTTTGTGGATTTTTGATAGTATTGCAACCGCAAGTAATTATGTTCGCGAGCAGTGATTCGTCAGGAAAAACAGTAAGCACATTCGAAAAGAACTTTCTTTTCCCCGTCTCTTTCTGGCTCAAAAATGTTTCCATATTTTCTGATTTCATTTACAGATTCAGAAAGGGAAAATATTTTATTAATTTTAAAAATCGATTTCTCACTCCAAGATTTCCTTTGGATATACATGTACAATTAATCGAAAGATTCTTTTTAAAGCGAAAGATAAAAAATAGATTTCATTGAGCATTTCTTCTCTTAGCATTTAAAAATGCATGTTTTTAAAATATCGTTAGTGCTTTATGTAGAAGTAGACGATATATTATCAATGCACATGTATGGAATTAGGCAATTTGATAAACAATGAATTTTCTTTGATTTTGAAGCTTTTTTTTTTTCCTTTTTAATATTACCATTTATGAGACATTAGCTATTTCAGTTAAATATTTGGGTGTACTTAGGGAGAACAACTTTTTTAATCTCCCTCAATCTGTTTGTTTGGGAGAATTAAAACAATTAGTACCTATAATGATTTACAAAAGTTAGATTTTTCTAAATTTTGATTGTTATTTGACAATTAACGCTGTATTCTACTTTCATTTTAAGAAAAAAAAAATAACTTGCCAAATATGTTTAAGGTTTGCCATTGTATTAGATGCTTATAATCTTGTTTCAGTACTTTATAACATGATAAGATGATAATGATTAAGGAAAAAAGTGTCAAATATATATTACATTTTAATAATTTTTTATTTCTATATAAGAGAAGTAATCCAAATGGATGCAAAAACAAATAATGCACAAGATAATGAACTATTAAGTAATCAAAAAGTACTTTTTCATGATACTTTCATGAAAAGTACTTTCAATACGCTTATCAAGAAGGAATCTTCAGATTCAGGTTTATTGTTGTTTCTTATTCCACTTAGGGACTTTTTACGGGGTAGGTTGTCAGGCCTACGCTCAACGATCTACAGTCATATTAGATCGGGACCTACTGCTTAACCTACTGTGGATTCCGAACCATTATAAACCTCTATTGCACCGCCCGAACCCGAAATCTGTGGCACCGACCGCTAGTCACTTACATCACTTATATCAGGCTCATATCTTTAGATTCAAATACAACGTTAAACTGTAGGTCCGGTCTGATTAGCCTAAAGTGTGCACAAAATGACCGTAGAGCGACAAACCACACCGTTGCGCCTATGATGATGATGATGAATTTCTTTCTTATTCGAGAATTGCACGTATTTTTGTATAAAAAAATAAAACAATGATGAAAACACCTTTCTTCTGAAAGAAAAATTACTTTGTTCAGTTATTATGTCATACATCTCTGTGACTAGAAAAATCTTGCTGCTCGCATTGAAACACATTGTACTGAAATTAAATGAACTATAAAGACATTTTAGAGGTTTAATAAAGAATATATATTTGATATGTAAACTGATAGCCCTCTAAATTTTTAGGGGGTACCAGTAATGGTTTAATTACATTTCAAAAATGCAGATAAAGTTTAACTTTAATTAAAGTTTCTATTCTTCATTTTAATCTTAATTTTTTGCAAACGAATAATTGTAAAAAGAACTTAGAAATACTCTAATATTATACCATATTATAAAAATTATCTAGATAACAAAACTCGAGGGACATAAATAGGGATCGGGGAGACATATTTAACGAAGTCTCTAAATATTATAGCATATACAATTAGACACTTAGCAATAAATTCGAAATAATTCGAGAAAGCCAACGGCCATGCCATGCTGAATATACCGGTTCTCGCTAGATCACCGAAGTCAAGCATCATTGGGCGCTGTCAGTACTTGGGTGGGTGACCACCTGGGAGTACCGCGTGCCGTTGGCATTCACAAATTTGGGACCTGAATGGCCGAGTATGTGGCTTTCGGTGCCACAGGTTTCAGGTTCGAATCCCGGTGGTGCCATGGATGTTTGTAGTGGTTCGGAATCCACTTTAAGCCATAGGTCCCGGTCTCCTATGACTGTAAGAGCGTCACGGAGCCAAAGTCAGACTTCTACCTACGGATGCTCCATCACAACAGAAGCTGCTTCCTTCCCCTTCAATCATGAGTACGTATGGGCTCGTGGGCTTGGCCAGCCAAGTGGGGTAAGAAACAACAACAACAACATAATTCCAGAATATGTTTTCACTCTTTAAATGATAGATATATCAGGTAGTTTAATTTTTTTATATGATACTGCAACGAATTTGAAAATTATTATCTCTGATATTCTTTGCAGTTTGCCCATGCATGTTTTTAATTTTGTTTTCGTTTGTTAACTTGAAACTTAGGTTTTAATAAAACTTTTTTCTATGATAAAACTATTTTTCCTTTTGTAAAAACGCTTTTGGGGCCTGAGTGACTAGCGCTCGGTGCCACAGGTTTCGGCTTCGAGTCCCGGCGGTACCGTGGATGTTTGTAATGGTTCTGAATCCACTTTAAACTGTAAGCCCCTGTCTAATATAACTCTAAAGCGTAGCCCTACAGTCATATTATATATGACCTACCCCGTAAAAAGAAATAATCATCTCCTGTTTCAAAATCTGCCAGTAGGCACATGGTCTGGACCCACCATGGGGCTGTTGTGCCAATGATGATGGCCACAGGTGACAAACCGATAAACTATTGGTGTTTTTTTAATTTTTCCATAAGGAAATGTGATTGAGTGTTTAATTTTAACAAATTTGTTAAAAGCAGTGATTTTTTTTAAGTATCACATTCAGAATTGTTGTAATAAATTTGTAAATAGAAGAATTATTGAGTTCTTTATCTTGTAAATTGAGGTAATATATGATACCCACATATAAAGGCATACCTATTACATGCCTTATCAATTGGTGTAATAGTAACTTTTTCCTGGAGATTTTTTATTGCCTTTATTAATGAAATTTAATTTTAGAAAGTATTTTTCCGAAGGACTGAAATGGGTTTAGAAAGCAATTCTTTCTTTGTTTATACCCCTTCACTCGATGAAAAAATCAATTGGAGGGGAGGAGGTGGCAGATGTTTTTACGAAAAGTATCTATGCTATTTAATGTAAAAGAATTTGAAAGTCGGCCTGCATTTTGAGCCTTTAGCAGTAGTATCTCCAAGATTCAAGTCTTCAACAATTCTAATGTCGTCGGTGACAATATAATCAGAGTCTCTGTGTCAACAAATGTAGAAAACTTTTCATCATTGTATCTGCTTGTAATATTTTTCTGACAATCTTTACAATTTAAATTACAGTTAAATACTTTCCTAACAAACGGGGTACCTACTCTTTTTTGTATGTCGGTATTAGATATGAGAAAGAGTTTCTGGTTATCATTACGAATGGTTTTGAAAGGAATTTTACCTGAAAATCTTCAACTCCTCTATCAACATTAGTACTACACATAAATATAAAAAATGTTCTGATGAGGCATGTAGAAAATATCCACAACGTTCTAAAAAAATATGAGTACTCATAGCAACCTTTTCTTAACTTATAAGTTAATAGCTGCATTTATGTCCTTGAATATACTCTTTGCAACATAAAATCTGTAGGACAAACAAGCAACCCTTTAAATATTAGGATTACTCAGCACAGACAAGATATTAAAAAGAATGATCAAACTTCTTCCATTTACAATGCCGAATTCCATCATTATAGGGTACATAGTTTCAATGAAGTCATAAAGTCATTATTCACAGTATAGCCTTTGTCTATGACAAAGAAAAATGTGCATGGTAATTTTTAAAATAATTATGCACTATGTACTTAATGGTCTTTTTTATGATTGACAAATTGTTCCTGAATCCATTGACACTCATCAATACTTTCAAGCATTTAAGAGAAATAAAAGAGGTTGTAGAGTATTTGATAAAACTAAAACTGAAACTTCAATATGTTCTGATCACTTTATTAAAGATTTAAAAGTACTAGAAAACTTTTTTAATAGTAAATTTTCTTGGAAACCTATTAAAACTTTTATTTTCTTTAAAAATAAACAATGCATACATTTCTCTAACTTCGTTAAAACTTGTGAGAGGAAGAAATTTCACTTTAAAATTCTTATTTATGATCTTATCAAATAAGAATTAAGTAAATTTACCACCACCGGAACTTCTAGTTTAATTTATTTCCTTTTCGATTGTCAGCATCAATTTTTGTTATAATTTCTTTCAAACCCATTCTCAATGATAACCTGAAACTGTTTTCCATAGCCATTCATATAAAACACTTCAAAGTTTCCTACTCTAATTTAAATTGTAAAGAAAAAGTTTTACCTGAAGCTGTAAGCTGAAACGTTTTCTACATCCTTGACACTGACTCTGATCATATTGTCACCGGCGTCATTAGAATTTTTGATGATCAGAGTCTTATATATATTCTTGCTAAAGAAACAAAATTCATACCGACTTCAAAACTTAATTTTATAATCTTTTTACAAAAAATATTAAGCAGGATAGACACATGCTGCCTGAAAACATCTGCCTCCACTCCCATATATTTGCCCATAATTCCCCCATTATTACTCCCATTTAAGTGGAAGTAGAAAATATATAATCACACAAAAAAATTGCATTCTAAACTAATTCCACTCTTCCCGATACACCAGCTTCTATAATTACTCTTCATTAATAAAAAATCTTTAAGAAATATTTATTATTTCAACAATTGATACAACCTCTAATGAATATTCCTTCATCTGAAAACATGAAAATGTTCAACTTACAAATCATTTGAAACGTTTCTTAATATGTTTAGTGAAAAAATCATTACTTTAAACAAATACTTTAACATTTATAACCACACCAAGACTATCATGAAAGATTACACACTGATTATTAATAACAATAAACCAAGTTTAAGGTTTTTAAACGAAACTTCAACCAATATCTGTTCTATAGCTTCCCTTGATGTTAAGGATCTCTTTACCAATATTCCTCTCAAAAGCCACCAAGTTATCTTAAACTCACTTTACCACAACTATGATATTATTTTAAAAATAACTTCGTTTACTGGATGAAATCTGCAATCTTTGCATTTTTATCATTACATCTACATTAGTGAGAATCTTTACATTCAAACTGAAGGTTCCACAAGGAACTAAATATCCATCGTTGATAGCTATCTTTACTTATACTACTTCGAAAACATTAATGGCTAATTCGCAAACCTACTTTTTAGGTATGTAGATCCCAATAGTTTTCAACAATATATATATATATATATATATACATTCACAATTTAATTAAATAGCGAAAAATATTAGAAAACAAAAGGTAAATAAATTTACAAATTAAATCAATACTAGTTAAAATCACTTAAATAAAGTTTACAGATACAGGAACCATATTTCTTAACAAAAAGTTTCCATTTTGTCAACTCCATTGAAGTGATAGATATTTTTTCCACAACATTTATTAACGAAAGTCTATTTAATTTTGAAATTTCTTAAATAATAATTTTTATAATCTTATATAATAAGAACATCTTAATGAAGATGCTATAATTTTTTTTTTTATCTACCCGGTCTCTAATATTAAAAATTACACTTGAGAAAATATATTTTTTACGGGAGTCTAAATTTCCTAAAATAAAAATTTTATTTTATAATTGCAATTAAATCTGTATTGGAGAAATTATTACTGATATTATGCTTACTTTTTGCAACGTTTTCTATACATGCGTGTTTAGAAATACTTGTTTAGTAAAATATTGTAAAATAAAATACTTAATATTTATTTAAGAGTTTCAAGCCTCCTATTTAATTAACGCACATTTGTTATGCATGCAGTCAATTTTTTTTCATTATATCATTCAGAAAATTAGATAGATCATAACCTAGTGGCTCGACAGCAACAGTTATAAAGAGGTAAGTATTTAATTAAAAGACTTTAAGATGAAATCCGTTTTGTTAGGAGAAAATTTCCTCCATCATAAAAATATTGATATCCTCTAACACTTCCTAGTATGAGAAATAACTAATTAGTAATAATAATTTTTTTTAACTTAATTGTTAAAATTGTCACAAAAAAATATAATCGAAAAAAATAGTACAAAAAATCTTTCTGACATCTTAATGGTTAAGCAATTGTGCAATTTTTTTTTTATATGAGAAAAATAAAGTTCTAAATTTTCAAAATACTTATTTCAAGTTAACATTGGGCTGTAGTGCGCATTAAATCTTCGCAGCAGCATTCATATGCACTCTCTATTTACTATGCGCTCTCTGATCATTTTTCAGAAATTTTGCGAGATTGTTTGGCAACACTCATACATTTCATTACGTGTAGACATTTCTCAATTTGTGGTATGTCACTAATCACGATGAAACAACTCATGGTCTTTAGTTGTTTCGGCGTGTGAAGATTGCACAGACATTCGCAAATTTCCTCATTATACATGATACCGAATATCTGCTATCAGATTTGAGTGGCAGGTTGTTCTCATTAGTACAAACACTAATTGCATGTAATATAACTACCCACAATGTCCCACAGGTCTGCTGTCAAATTTGAGTGATGGGTTTATTATCTATTTTTTAAATAGCATACATTCCTCTCTCCCGGGAATGAAATGCCAACACTCTTCTCGTGAGAAAAAAATGCCCTCTATAAATTATTCTTTATCGATTAATATTAATAGCTGTTAACTACTTCTATCAAAGATAGCAATTTAAATTGCTACATCTTTTAAAAAAATTTCTAAAACTATTTAAGAGCCACGATTAACTTAAATAAGAAACAATTGAAAATAAAGCAAATAATTTTTCAATTGATATAATATTCTATTAATTTTTTCTGATTTATGTATTTCAATTGAACATCAAATTAAAATTTGTACAATTTTGAAGAATTATATCAATTAAATTAAATTTCATTTTGAAAATGATTGATTAAAAATAAAGGTCCTATAAAAAACATTTTGCGTCGGTTGCTGTTTAAATGAAATCTGTTTTTCACCCTAACGCCTTCAATGAACTTCAATAAAAATTATATTGCAACTGTTATAAACTTTTTTTTTTATTTTATCGAAACTCCAACATCTAGAAAGTTTTATGCTCGACTCGTGCCTTAGTGATATCGTGCACCTTTGGTGAGCATTAGGGCTGAGGTTCAATCTGCTGGTGGGTTTGTTGTAGACACTGTTGTAGACACTGTCTTGTTGTAGACAAGAGCATCTTGAGCAAGTTCAGTATCTTGCCTCGTTAGTTGGACTACCTTGTGGGAGTTTTCTGGGTTTCCTCCCATACGATATGCAAATGCTGGGCAATTCCGCCGGGAGGCACTGCCCTCATTCTTCAGCGTCACGGAGCAAGTCAGACTTTTACCTACAGGTGCTCCATCACAATAGAAGCTTCCTCCCCTTCCCCTCCTTCCATAAGACCACTTGAGTTCTTGGACTTTGTCTACACGTTGCTGTCTACCAAGTGGGGTAAGAAAAGTAAAGAAAGGTTTTTACGTTAACTTGGAACTATTCCAAAATGGTTTTACATTAACTTGGAACTGTTGACAACAGTTTTTAAAAAGGAAAAGATAATATTTTCTCACAAAATTAAATTTGATTTTCATAATAAAAAAAATACTTCCAGATGTGGTAAATTAATCAGCCAGACGAGCTTTACACCATCATATTTCATCTCAAATTAAAATTATTATTCACAATGTTTTAAGGATCAGACCGCACATTTATAAATAATAATTAGACAAGTGTATTCAAGATTCATGCAATCTCGTAGAATATTTTGCAGCCAAAAAAGCAAATATTCCCAAAATCTACTTTTCGACTTATTAATTTTAAAGCTAAAATAAAGTATCTCAGACAGAAAATTGAAGATTATGAGAAGAAAAATTATTATGTAACTTGTAGCAAGTTTAATTTAAATAGAATGCTTAAGAATTCCTGAGTTTTGAAAAAGGGGGATTTAGAAAAGTGTTACTTTCATTCTGCGCAATATAATTAACTTGTTTCTTGAGAAAGTGTATTTTCCTACTCATCTTCTTTTGAATGGTTCATTTTAATAAGAAAGTTTTCTTTAAATAGTTAATATATATTCTTTATTTTTAAAAAAAACGCGAGTTGTATATACTTTAGAAAGGTTTATTTTAATAAGAGTGTTTTCAAAAGAAAGTTATTTATTTTTTTCTTTTTTTCAAATAATACATGAATTGTAAAATTTAATTTTTTTTTATCATTATAGGTCCAAATAATTCTAAATTTATTAATTTTTTTGAATTAAAACATGTATTTTTTTTTTATTATTTGATTTTTATTGAAATATTTTTGAATACTGTATATTTTGTTTATTTAAAAAAAAGATATTTTTTCCTTTAAACACGAGCTTGTGAAGTTTATATAACAATTATTTATTTAAAAAAACTAGTGCATTATTTTTTAATTTAACGAACTAAATTCAATATAACTAAAGGTAATAATACTGTTTTGATATCAAGTAAACTTTAAGGAACCCGATAAAAACTAATTTTCCATTTTTAATAAATCCTTTTCATAATTAGTTTGTATTTATTATATTTTTATTTTCTCTTTTTACAATAAATTAAATAAAAATCTTAACATGCACGTATTTAATGTGTTTACTCACATTCTGAACCTCTGTGGATAATATAAATATATCGAAGAAGTATTTCATCTTTCTAGTAAATACGAAATTAAATTCATACATAGAATATTAATTTAATTGAATATTCTTGTGTTGCTAAAAATTTCACAGCACAAAAGAAAAATTATTATTGTACAATTATACAAGCTGTGATATACTCAATGGCATGAAACAATGCACATGAGCGTTAATGTTTAAAAAGGTATCTGGTTGGTGAGTTTTCATAGCGCAAGGATCGTTTTCGGCCATTTCACACCAAACATAAGTTTGTTAGTTTCCCATAATTCTTATATCAAAATATTTTAAATACGTTTCAGCAAGTGA
Organism: Caerostris darwini; assembly: GCA_021605075.1. Lineage (NCBI taxonomy): Eukaryota > Metazoa > Arthropoda > Arachnida > Araneae > Araneidae > Caerostris > Caerostris darwini. The sequence goes on from BPLQ01005064.1 coordinate 9,043, forward strand.
ATGTCCTTCAAAAATAAAAATCTATTCACATCGTAATTATATTCTAGGTTGTGAATTAGTAAAGGATTATCAGCATTAAATCGAAGTTGTCTCAGTCGTTTAAAATGAGCGCATTCTGATTAATAGATGAAACGTTAATGCAGTTTGATTTAGTTTGGTTTGTCACTCTACGGTCATTTTGTACAAACTTTAGGATAATTAACCTGTGACCTACAGTTTAACGTGAGTTCAGGACCACTAGCAAACATCCACGCCACAGACAGGATTTGAACCTGAAATCTGCTGGTCAATTGGCCCTCAGGTCGTTTATTGCAGTTTGAGCATCGAGGATGAGGTTCTGCATGAAGGAGTTGGAGCATACATGAAGGAGTTCTGCATGAAGGAGAGTCCCATTTTTTAAAATTTACAGATAGATTTTTGATGTGAAATTGCAAAACAATGTTTATTGGTAATGTTTTGTACTGCTAATTTCAACTGCTTTTCGTTACACGTTAAATTGGGACTGCTGTAAAAAAATTCGAACATCTACTATTCTATAAGTAGGAAATTATTTACTTATAGAATAGTACTGTAAGTAGTAACTGATTTATAATGTCATTAATTTTTATTATAAAGAGTATCACACTCAAAATACTTCCCTACGGTACACCTTCTTCTTAGTAAAATTCGTTATAATAGATATTATTTATGCGAAGTGTAAATGTTTTCGTTCATAAGAAAGATGGATAAACTTCCTCTTAAACCTTTAGGAAAAATATATAGTACGATTTCATGACTCCAAGTCTTTTCGTAGGCTTTATGCATGTCGAAAAAGATATCGGTTACATGCCTATTCCGAACAAATGCCTTTCTGATGGCTGGTTTGAGTATTAACGCATTATCTATGGTGTAGCTTCCAAACCGGAATCCACTTTAAAATTGTGATAAGTGGGATTTATTTTCAAGAATATATATTGATCTGAAATTTATCATCTGTTCCCTCAACTTGCATAGACAATTAATCAGAGAAATTGGTCTATAGTTAATAGGATTTGTGGCTACTTGCAAGCTGTTTTGGAATCGAAATTACAATAGCCTTCTTACATGAGATTGGAAAGGCATGCTTCATTCAGATACAATTAAACAAGTTTAATATATTCATTAGTTACTCCTCACAGAAATTTTTCAGCGTGTCATAATGAATTTTGTCAGGTTGAGGAGTCGATGAATCAGATTTTTTAAGAGCAATTTTTAATTTTATAACAATAAAATTCTGATTGTAGCTAAAACAGATGTTGTATTAAAATCAAGTGGTTTGTGTTCCTTAAATCTTTTATGTTGAATAAATGTGGGAAAATATGAGTTGTCATCAAATACATCAGCAAACAATGCCCTTAAGGTATTTTGCGATTACCGTTACATCGCTTATGATATGGTTATTTATAATTAACGAGGATATTGATGAGGAATTATATTTACCGAAATTATTTTTTTTTATTTTATCCCAAATAACTTGTAGGCGCTTTTCCTTGTATAAACTTGATATATTATTGCCACGATTCTCTTTGGAATTGTCTTCCAGTTTTATGGGATTCAGCTCTTGTATGTTTAAATGAAATAAAGTTTTCATTTGTAGGATACCTTCTAAATCTTTTCCAATATTTTTTGAGTATTTTATGTGACTTACTACGTTCTTCATTCCACCATGGTTTACTCTATTTGGTGAATATTCCTGGGGTTTTTGGTATCGATGATTCGACAGCTTTTAAAATTGCCGATGTTACATTTTCCACAGCCTTGTCTATACTACAGGATGAGATAATTTCTAGTGGTATTACAGCAATGTCTCTTAACAGAATACAATTAGCTTTTGACACAATATGTCTCCGAGGTTTAGATGGAAGTATTCAATTTGGAATATCAATAGATAAAATGAGCTGAAAGTGATCATTCTAATGTAAATTATCATGCATTCCAAAGTTTAAAATTTGCAGCTAAGATGAAGAGCATAAAGCCAAATCAAGATGAGGATATGTTTTTGGTGGAGAATGAAAGTGTGTTAAACTAGTGTCATTCAACATACATAGATCATGGTCATTGATAAACTTTTCAATCAGCGTTCCTGTATTGTTAGAGTTATCACTGCTCCAAAAGGGATTGTGCCCATTAAGATCTCCTAATAATAAAACTGGTGATAGAAATTGCAAAATCAAATCCTTCAAATCCACCAAATGAACATCATCATTGGAAGGTAGATAGATTGAACAGATTGCTGTGAGAGGTTTGAATTGAATTTTAATGGCCACCTCATGAATTCTTGTGTTTAGGACTACAGGCGAAATTGGAATGCTTTTCATAGTCAATAGAGCTATGCAACCGAAAGTTCGAATTCAGTTGGTATAATTGGATCGATATATGTCCTAATTTTTAATTTTATAAATATATAATTAGGCAGTAAATACGTTTCCTGTAACATGAAATAAATGAGATTTAAAATACTTATTAGTATTTTGATATCATCTTGGTGAGGAAAATAACCATGACAGTTCAAATTTAAAATATTACTACCAATTATTTAATGTTATTTGAAAATAGTAATTCTCTTTTAGTTTATGGAGATGTTATCTTTTATCTCCATTTCATCCATTATTTTTTTTTTGGTAGTTCTTTTTTTTTCTAGTTTTTTTCCTTTTATTTTTTTAATAGTTCTTTCTTGTTACCATATTTTTTTATTTTTTGTTTGCTTTTGTAAAGTTATTGCATTTTTTGTATTGTCTTTCAATGT
>BPLQ01005065.1:0-29829 GCA_021605075.1 Caerostris darwini
AGTGCAATTGTGTTGTAATTTACTTTATTGTGGCGAATCTGGGATTCCAGTAAAGTAAGTGTTATTTGCAATTCGAAAGCATAACATTATCGAAAGCATACACTTTATTTTGAAAGAGAGCGATAACATAAAATTTTATGACTGTTCGTATTTACGTTAAAAATACAATTATATTTTACTGTTTTTCACCATTAAGTACTTTAATTTGATATATTTCTATGTTTTATTTACAGTTAATAATGCCAGCAAGATGTAAAGGGCCAATTTGGGTCGTCGCACGAAAAAAAATTCAGACATGCAAAATAGAAGAGCACATAGAAGAGACGAACAAATCCAACAAGACAATGCAGATGTGCATGTGAGCATGGCGCACTTTCGTGAACCACAATTGCAAGAGGCACGAGATGAACGAAATCGCCAAAGAAGATTAGAACAAAGACAAGCTCGCCGATACGTAGTCAACACACGTAGAGCAATTGACCAACGGCGCCAACAAGTACATCGAACATTTGCATCGGATTCATTCCTTCGACTAGCATTCCAGTATGAGCCTGATGTAGAATATTACATTCATTCCAAAGTGGACATTGATACTATAGACAAAGAATGTCCGCGACCGTACGGCTGTACATGAAAATACTGTATGCATAAAATTGCCGACAGATTTCTGCACCATCATGGACTCTCAAAATAATCTTATCAACCACATGTTTCCCGATGTATGCACACAATTAAAAAAATCTTGATTGGTTGGCAGAAAGAGCAATTTTGGTAGCAAAAAATGTGGGCGTCAATGGTTTAAATTCCAAGATACAACAGTTGTTTCCAGGGGACTTGGTGTCATACAAATCTATCGATACAGATGCGATGCCAATGAAGCTGTAAATTATCCAATTGAGTTTTTGAATTCATTGGATTTGCCAGGTATGCCACCGCATCACCGTAATTTGAACCCACCACGGCTGTGCAATGCAACACGATTAGTCATTAAAAAAATTAATGAAAAACGTTATCAAAGCCAGCATTTTGAATGGCAAGTACAGAGGCGAAATTATTTTGCTGCCATGAATCCCTATGATTCCCACAGATGGGCCAATTGAATTCAAACGTATTCAATTTCCAATTAGATTGGCATTCGCAATGAAAATCAATAAGTCGCAAGGCCAAACGATGTCTGTTTGTGGCTTAGATTTGGCCACACCATGTTTTTCCCACGGACAGCTATACGTGGCATGTTCGCGTGTGGGTAAACCATCCAGTTGTTTTGTGTTGGCTAAAGATGGACTAATCAAAAATATTGTACACTCCATTGCACTTAGAGATTGATGTTGATATTTTTTAATTGCCATAATTAGTAGTAAATACGTAAATAACTATTTTTGATGTATATACAGCTATTATATAATGTAGTTTAAGATATATTTGTTAATTTAATAAAGTATAAAGAATGAAATAAATAAATGGTTAGTGTATTATCTTTTTATAGGCCGTCATTGTCTGCAACGTTCCATTCCTCTTCCAATCATAACCACATTTCCACACACTTATATTAAGTTAGTTTTTTTATTTTATTTAACTAAAAAAATATTTTATAGAAGTAATGTATATGGCAAAACAACGTTTGCCGGGTCAACTAGTATATATATATATATATATATATATTGCATATATACGATTATAATTTTTATTTTAAGTTGCACTTGAATTCATGCAATATCTATATGGACAAATAGATGTTTTATATTATTGTTAACTGTCAATTCAACATGGTAAATAAAATAAAATCTTTAATATTAAGTGAAGGTTTTGTAAATGTGCTATGCAATTATGAATATTGTTTTTAACTCTATTGGACAAAGTGTATAATAAAATTTCTGATGTTTGCCATTTATGAAATGTTTCGATATCAAAAGTGGATTAATATTAATAGCATCTACAGAAATCCTTTTGTAATACCAAGCAATCTGCAACGTCTCGACCTATATTAGGCCTATAACGGCTTCAAGAAGATTCACAGGAACACTTTAAATTTTATTTTCAAGCATTATTTCTATATACCGAACTCAATTTACAATGAAATGAAAATTAAGGATATAAATTAGATACGCAAGCGCAGTTCTCTCAAAGGACGGAGATTTTCAGAGTTCTCTAATCTACGACGAAACTAATCCAACCAGTTTGCGACAGACCTTAATTATCACACGAAGCCAAAAAGGGCTCACTTTGTAAATAGACAGAGATTCCACCCTCTTCAGTCACTTGAGAGAAAAAAAAAGAAAAACAACAGTTTTCCTCGACTCATCGCAGAACTCCCCTTTTTTTTCTCCAAAAACCTCCCTTTAAGAAAATCCGTCAAGAGGAGGGGGGAGTCAGCTTTCCTCACTTCTCCTTTGAGTAGATACTTTCTCAGCCCATGGTCTATCACCAATCACAATGCAAAAACTCATGGTGTAGTCCATATTCCATCTGTAATTTTTACTATCTGTGAAGGTCGCACTGACAATCGCTAATTTCACGAGGTCTCATTATCCATGACACTGAATGTGTGCTATCAGATTTGAGTGGCAGGTTGTTCTCATTGGTACAAAGCACTAATTGCTTGTAATATAACTATCCACAACACTGCTTATCAGCTGTAAAATTTGAGTGATAGTTTGTTATTATCTGTTAAAGAATATACATTTCTCTCTCAGAATGCTACAACTCTTCCCGTGGGAAAAATGCTACAAATCTGACAAAAAATCTCCCTTCTAAGCAATCATACGTATTCTAATTATAATTTACTGGAACAACATACCTTAAATTATTCTTAGAAAATTAATAATTATAAAATGAATTATTTATTTTTCATAGTGTATCTTTGAAAATACATGTCATGCTGTAACTATACACTTGCTCACAGACGAAATTATTGATAGAAAGACATTATACGCATAATAGTTAGATTCAAAGTAAGGAGTTTCTTTCATAAATGCTTTACATCGCTGCTCACTGTGGATTTTAAAAAGTAGTTAATTGCTCCTTTCATCGAAATATTTCAATAAGGATCCTTTTCCTAATAGAAAATTATAAGCCGAGTAATTAAAATAAGTTACACTTCAATGCTCATAGAAAATAATTGAGGCAGATAAATTCCGTGTGTTATGTAGCTGATTAATTCACGCAATCAACAACTGCCTTAATCGGAGCTACCATGTATTGTATTTGCTATAATGATTTTTACCAGGCAAAAGAAAAGAGCTGTGAACATTTTCTAAGAAAATAATTAAAATAACAGATTTATTAAAAGCAAATTATTTAAGAAAAATTGATTGCATTAAGAATATTAGAATCACTTTCTGATATGCAATCGTTAACAGCAAAATAATCCTGTTTAGCATGATTTAGTTATCACAAATAATTAGTTATTAAATATTACAAATTAAGGAAACAGAGTAAGTAGGCAACAGAAAGAAAGAGTGAAAAACAAAATATTTCTGCTCTGATACAAAATGAAAATGCTCTTTTTATAATTTACATCGAAAGTCACAACATTTAGAATCAATAAAAAAGCTAAATTTTGAAATCATTCCTTTCCATAATATTTTATAAGTAAAATTTCCATTTTTTTCATGTGATTTTTTTAAATACCATTCTTAAAAAAATTAACATTTCTTTTGTTTATTTTTGTTAAATTTTTGGATAATGATATCTACAGTTCATAGGAGAGTCAAATTCAATATTTTTACATTTCAATACTTCACGCTCTTACTTTCATTTGCCTATTTGCTTAGCCTTTTTTAATCGTCAACTAATGTTTATATTAAATATGCTTAATTTTAAATTAGATAGAGTATCTTAAATTGCAAAATATTTGATTACAAAGAAATTAAAAATTTTTAGAGATTAAGAGATTATTATTAAAAAGTAATGTTAAATTGTATACTTTCTAATTATTTAAGTTAAATTCCAATTATACCATAAAATAAAATGTAACGAATGCATACAAAACTCACATTTGTCTGGCCATACTACTTTTTCAAACAATCTTGTAAACATTAGTCGAAAACAACTATACTAGCAAACTAGCATAGCTATCTAGTACTAACAAACTAGTATTAGATAGCCATATACAAAACTAGTTCGGCAACAGTTGAACCATGCAGTCATTTTTAAAAATTATATTAATCATATTGTCTTACTACTCTGCTCCAAAAGTAAGACCAATTTTCAATTTAAAATCCTCGGGGCTTGTGGAATTTCAATTTTTTTTTCTTTGTTTGGTTGCAGTCACTGTCCTTGACAATTGAGTGAAAATTGATGTCAAAATATTCATTAGTGTTTGAGTTACGCTTGGCTTTGTGAGACGGTAAAACTGATTCCGACGATTATTGAAATGTCAGAATTAATTGAGTAAAGAACTTGCATTATATTTTGTTTGCGGAAACATATAGAATGTTGCAGAAGGCCTTCGGTGAGCATTCCTATATCGGAAAGAAATGTTTAGAAGTGGTATAAACAGTTCAAAGAAGGCAAAGAACGCGTTGAAGACGAAGAACCCTCTGGTGGACCATCCACCTAAACTGACGAAGCTCACATCCAAAAAATTAAAGATTTGGCTCTTGCAAATTGTCGATTTATAATTAGAGACCATTCTAATGATGTTGGAATTTGAAAAGGATCTGTCAATTACATTTTGGATCTCAAATGCGTTAAATCTCGATTGGAACACTGAATGCGCCAGCTCACACTGCATTGATTCTTCATACTTTTTCACCAAAACTGAAATAACCACAATCCACAACCACTGTATTCCCCCCGTGCGACTTCTTTCCATTCCTAAACTCAAAAGACCACACTGGGGACACCGTTTTGAGTCGATTGAAGATATTTAACGTGAATCGCCGCCCGCTTTGAGGACATCCCTGCCGATGACTTTTTAGCATGCATTGACTATTGGAAAAAAAAGTTGATATAAGTACATTGTGTCCGGTGGGGATTACTTTGAAGACGATGAAATAAATTTTGAAGAATAAATAAAGGGTTTTTGAAAAAAAATAATTGGTCTTACTTTTTGAGCACAGTAGTACATAGTAACAACAAGAGTCAAAAGGAAAATATTAATAATTTGACATGAAGTATAACTTGAACTATCCAAGTTAGTTTTATGCATATTTATGCAATTATTTGTAACTTGGGATTTTATTGTTTATTTTAATACAGGGATGATAAAAAAGCAGAAATCTTAATAAAATGTTTCTATGGAAAAAAAATATTTGACGGTTCCTTTTCTGAAATACCTCAACGAGAAATAATTTCTAAAAGCGTAATATGCATACACTTTGCAATCAAAAGTAAAAATAAACTGTTTTTGAAGAGAAGGACAATATATTAAAATTACTGCATATTTAACTAGAATTTTTTAATAAACAACATTATTTGGAAATAAATTGCATTTTATCCTGCTGTTTTTTAGTTGGTTTCAGAAATAAAATCAAGAATTATGAGGCAAAGACTGGAGGATAGAATTTTTTAAGGATTAATTTGTTATCAACATGCAGACGAATCCTATGTAACATGACTCTTTTAATCAAATTCATTAAAATATAGAATAACATGTTTTCATAAATTTGTTATGTTACATAGGATTCGCTCGTATTATGAGGAAAAATTCAAAATAATTTTTAATTAACTGGAAAAAAAGATAATTTAAGAGTTTTACAAAAAAAAAGTAAATAATTGAAAACTCTGTATAAATAATAAAGAAAGCATAAATGTTTTTCTCATGCTCATTTTTAGGTAGAAAAACATTTCTAACGAACTGTTCGACATCGTACAAGACTGAAAAACAAGATGGATAAAATAAAACGAATTCTCAATTGCAATATGATACAGATTAGTATTCTTTTTTTTTCTTCCATATTCATCATTTTAATGCATGTAAAATGAAATTTAAAGATGTTATTTTTAATATTTCCCAAGCGTCTCTAATATTACAATTTTTAGAATTTTTGATGGTTTTTTTTATGATATAATTTATAAAATGCATGGTAGTTCCTGGAATTTTTCGCATCTGTAATTATTATAGACGCTCATGTACCTTATAGCGGGAAAGAAATTTAATATAAATATTTAATCACCCAGCCAAAAGTTTTTAAAATTTCTGCAATAGTACAAAATCTTGGATAATTTAAAATATTTATTAACAAATTCATAAATTGATTTCAATAAATTTTTCATTAATTTTCTGTTTTATTATGACTTAAGGACAGCAAAATTTGTTTTGCTCTTAGTAAATTTAAAAAAAAATGTACTATTATAAAATTTAATTATGGCATTTTCATAGTTAATTTTAAAAAATGATATATCTATCTTGACCATGGCTTTTGAAAATTATTTGTTGCAATATTTTTCATAACTTAATAGATACAAAGAAATTCTTATAAATTTTTGTTATCGGAGAAATTAAACAATTATTTTAAAAATTAAAAAATAACATTTGTTATATTAATGCAAAAATAAATATTGTGAATAAATTTAAAAAAAAAGTATACTTTGTTAGTTCCCATTATTATTTTAATGATCATATATATATTTCAATAAAACTTATAATAATTATAAATTTCTATAAAATAATTATAATTTTCTATTACTTTCACAAATTTTTATAAATTACTATTATTGAAGGAATTAAACTATTATTTTTCAAATTAAAGAAACATTATATTGTTATATTAACATAAATATTGTAAATGCATTTAATAAAATAAATACATTTTGTTAGTTCGCATTATTATCTTAATGATTTTCGGATACATATTTCCAAAAAATCTGTAATAATTATAAATTTCTGTATAATAACTACTGTTAATTTCTTAAATTTTTGTAAATTTCTATTATTGGAGAAATTAAAACATTATTTTTCGAATTAAAACAACATTATATTGTTATATTAAGACAAAAATTAATGTGAACAAATTTAAAATAAATAAATACACATTGCTAGTTCTCATCATTATTTTAATGATTTTTGGATACATATATTTCAGTAAAACCTATAATAATTATAAATTTCTATAAAAAATTTTCTACTAATTTCCTAAATTTTTAAAAATTTCTATTATTGAAGAAATTAAAGTATTATTTTTCAAATTAGAAAAAATATCATATTTAATGATTTTCTGATACATATATTACAATAAAACGTATAAATTGCATTAAATGCGTCTTGAAACTGTTCTTATAAAAGTGTCTATATGAATTGAAAGAATATATTCTTATTCTGAGAATATACGCACTAGAAAAATATTCGGAGGCATTTGTTCTTCTATGATACTAGAATCATTTTATTGAATATTGAATAATTCAATAAGGAAGGAATTTGCAATAATCTTATTATACTTCCATTTGAAATGCAATTTTTCTCTGGCATGGATACGTCCACATCGCTCTTTCCACCAGCATGGCACCTTCCCACTTCCAAATGCTATAATGAGTAATGCTTTCAAAGTGCCGCTGCTTGGGGCTTTTGAGGGGGGATGCAGATTCACCATATTCTTACGAAAATAGTGTAAAGGTGACATTTGCTATTTTAGCAGAAGATATTGTTTAACTCTAGAAGTTCGTAATTTCATTGTATTCACTTTTTCGCCTAAGGAAATCTGCTTGCAAAGATTAATTCTGTCTTGAAAGCTCGCTTATAAATTTATCATACTGTTGCACAATATTGGTACGACAGTTTCTATTTCTAGACATGACACGCTAAGGATAATCGGTAGAATATTTTTAGTCATTTAAAACTGAGTGAAAATGTAAATGGATATTGTTTTAAAATTCTGATAAAGTTAAAGATTTTAGAAAAGAAGAAAGGATTTAAACTAAGAAAGGATTATAATGCTATAAACCTATTCATGAGGCATTGAGATGCGTGGGTTAGGTTATGTATGTTTATAAAATATTGGCGTTTATTTCGGTATTAAAATATCAGGTAATAAAAATCTAACCTATATATTAAAAATAGATCAAAATAAATTGTTTTACAAGTGAAGATTGAAATTAAAGAAATCCAAATTATTATTTTTTAGAATGACTAACACTAAATATACCAATTTTTATATATGCTCATAAAATGTCTATAATATATATATATATATATATATATATACTACTGTGCCCAAAGAGTAAGCCCTATTATTTTTTTTTCAAAAACTCTTTATTTATTCTTCCAAATTTATTTCAACGCCTTCAAAGTAATCCCCTCCGGACGCAATGCATTTATGCCAACATTTATTTTTTCCAATCCTCAATGCGTGTTAAAAAGTCATCGGCAAGGATGGCCTTCAAAGCGCGCGGCTATTCACGTTGAATCTCTTCAATTGACTCAAAACGTTTTCCTCGGAGTGGTCTTTTGAGTTTAGGGAATAGCCAGAATTCGCAATTTGTGAATACGGTGGTTTGTGGAACGATATGGGTTTCATTTTTGGCGAAAAAGGCACGAAGAATCAATGCAGTGGAAGCTGGAGAATTCAGTGTTTTCGGTACCAATCGAGATTTGACGCGTTGGAGGCACAGAATGGAATTAACCGATCCTTCAGAAATTCTGACATCAGCAGCAAGGACTCTAATTGTAAATCGACGGTTTGCAGGCGCCAAATCTGTAATTTTTGCGACGTGAGCTCGTCGGTTGAGGTTGATGAGGGTTGATGTCGGTTGAGGTTGACCAGTGGGCTCTTCATCTTCAACGCGTTCTCTGCCCTCTTTGAACTGTTTATACCACTTCTAAACTTTTCTTTCCGATATAGGAATGCTCACCGAATGTCTTCTGCAACATTCGATAAGTTTCCGCAAACAAAATTGAATGCAAGTTCTTTGCTCAATTATTTCAGACATTTCAAAAATCGCCGGAATCAGTTTTAGCGCATCAGAAACTCAAACACTAATGAATATTTTGACTTCAAATTTCACACAAATGCCAAGGAAAGGGCCAGAAACCTGAAAAAGACAAAAAAATTGAAATTTCATAAGCCCCGGGAATTTTATATTGAAAATTGTTCTTTTTTTTTTTGGACACAGTAGTATATGTCGATATGGTAAAATATATAGATTTGAGCGGATAAATTCATGTAATTACTTTTAGTATGCACTTTTTTAAATGCATGATAATTGATTAAAGGTCAGTTTGAAGTAAAATGTTATACGCAGACAAAAATAATTTCTTATTAGAAAATTGCTTTCAGAGTTCAAAATATTTACTCCATAATAATTTTTATGAAATAAATCATTACACGAGTGGAAACGTTTTTAAAATTTCATAAATTCGCTTTTCCTTCATACACATTATATGTTAAATTTGAATTTTCCTTTATGTACGACAAGTTCGTTTATTTTCTACTGGGTCCCAGATTGTCTCACCTAATCGCTTCAGACTTCCAGTTGTAATTGATATTTGTCATAAAATATTTCAATGTCTATCTTTGCATTATATTATTAAAGATTAAAAAGCACTTGAATAACTTTTTTATACTTAAGGAAAGAATTTTGCGGTATTTTTAGTCAGCATTCTAAAAATACATATAGTATTTTATGAATTTAAAATCTGCACTTCAATCAGCGTTTTTTTTTTTTAATATAATTTATAGTATGCTCCCTTGATTAACTATTTTAAATTGCTTCTAATTTACTATATTAACAGATTTTAATTAATTCTGCTTAAATGGATACATGATCTCTAATTATTTTGCGTTTGTATTTTGATCAATTAAATTTAAATTACTTTCTGTTATTTATTAATAATAATTAAATCTTTTCATACTTATCTTAAAACAAAGCGTTGTTTTTTTATATATTTTTGTTTAGATTTTTTACCTATAACTCGTACAACGATAGTAAGTACTAATACTCATACTGAATTAAAGCATATGCTAATCTTGCAAGAGATTTGAGACTTAATTAATATTTTGATTTTAGTAATGGCATTAATAAATACGAAAAACAAAATATGTATTGCTTACCTTGAGGTTTATGATAATGCTTTTGGTATAGGTAAACAGATGTATAACTAGAATTAATGTATGATTGGTAAATATTAGAATTCTTCTGAAGCAAAATCTTCTTAAAATACTACCTTGGTAGAATCGAGCCCCCTCCTTTAAGCACCAAGAAGAAGCTTGATTAAGGTCAGGGTGGGCAAACAACTCCAACTCCAGTTACGCCGGAAGGTTCTATTCGGCCCGCGGATAGAATTTCTCACCCAATTTGCAGGTCCGAGCCAATTTTAAAAGAAATATATATTTATATATTATATATGACCATCTGCTTTTTACTTTGATTAAATATTTTTCTTTTTTCTTCAAAGGACTGGTGATCTTTTACTTTCTCTGTTTTTGTTCTACAAAACATAAATCGACGGAAATAAAATCTGCACAGACAGCTTTCAATCATTAAAGTGTTAAAAGCGGCAGTGATAGCTGTAGATTGGCGCCAGCAAGCCTTATCTTTTCTGATTGGGAGCAGACATATGGGAACAATATAGGTGAATTAGATCTCATATGTGGCAGAGTTCTCCAGCCAGCGGCTGTCTGTTTTTGAGCAACTAAATTTAAATTACTTTTTGTTATTTATTAATAATAATTAAATCTTTTCATACTTATCTTAAAACAAAGCATTATTTTTTTTTAGATATTTTTTTTTAGATTTTTGACCTATAAGTCATACAAAGATATTAAGTACTAATACTAAGATTGAATTAAAGCATATGATAATCTTGGATGAGATTTAGTAACATAATTAATATTTTGATTTTTGTAATGGCATTAATAAATACGAAAACAAAATATGTATTGCTTACCTTGATGTTTATGGTGATGCTTTTGATACAGATAAACAGATGTATTACTAGAATTAATTGCATAATTTCTATTATTACTGAATTCTTCTGAAGCAAAAAAACGATCTTCTTAAAATCCCTTTCTCTGTAGCATAGAATTGAGCTCTCCCCCTTCTGTAGCACCAAGAAGAAGATTCTAGACATATATAAGTGTATATTACAAGCAACCTAGGTTAATGCTCAAGCGTGCCCCATTATCAAATATTCATTGCGCCATTCTACTGAGAAATCATGATATTTTATAGCATACAACGTGTGTTGTTAATATGAAACTCTCGTAGTTTTAATGAGATGTTTCAATTTGGAATTTCTAATAGAATCGACAAATGTTAAATTGTAAATGCAAAAAAAAAAAAGCATTTCGAAGATATAAGTACTTAATTATACACTTTTCGTGTTTTAGTATACATTTTTTATATACAATCGCTTAGTGGTTTGCTATTGATCTCTTGATTATTGATGATTGATTATGCTTACTGTCCTGATTTTCTTTGGTTGTGGCATGATGGTTGTTAGTGGTTCGGAATCCACTTTAAACTGTAGGTCCCGGTATGTTTAGGCCTCGTGTTCACAAGATGACCGTAGAGCGACACACCAAACCAAACTCCTGTTTTTCTTGGATCACATATGAAAGATATAATTATCTGTGAATATATATATAAAATATAATTTTCTATCAATAGTTTTAAGAGAAATTAGTAAATTAGGTGCATTGAATGATATAAACTGTGGCAAACAAGCAAAAATATCAGAACACAGTCTCCTTTAACTACTTTTTATTCGATAGTTTTTAAACATTGATAAATCTAAAAAGTTTATTAATGATGAATGAAAATATTTGAGTAGAAGGAAATATAAATATATACTCCAATAACAAAGTTAATTAAGTATATAAATATTTTTTTTTATTTTTATTAGGATTTCTTACAAATAGGAAGCATTTATTTTCTTTACGATTAATAATTAAGTAAAAAGAAAAGATAACAATTGTAATATTCATAATAATCAACTTCAAGATGCATGAAAATAATAATCGACTGCAAGTATGTATAAATGTAATAATTGACTGCAAGCATGTATAAATGTAATAATTAACTCCAAGCATATATAAATGTAATAATCAACTGCAAGCATGTAATTATGAAGTAAACAAAAATATAACAATTGCAATATTCATAATAATCAACTGCAAGCATGTTTGAAGAATAACGAAGTTAATTCGCTCATTTTGTACCAAAGGAAAATGATAATGTAATTAAATCAGTTTTAATGAAATTAAATTTAAAATCCCATAAACAGGATTTTGTGTTTTTTCTATTACTCTTTTAAATGTTTTCTAATTGCTTCCAGTAAACAATTACTTTTGAGTAATTGTAAAGGCACTCTAATTTAAAACATTAAAAATTCACGAAAAAGCATTCTGTGAAATTTATGATTTTACATCGAGGTGCATTGACAACCGAGATAAACGGCATAATGGACGCCTTCATGTAGTATTTACCAAGTTGGAATTTAATGTATTGAGTCAATAGGTGAAAAATATGGTCTTCTCCAAAATATGGACTAAGGTGAATAAAATTTTTACTTGAATAATCTACTCTTTTTGTTATTCTCTCTACAGACAAAAGGGACAATATGTGGGAACTTTTTATTTTCACTGTCAGATGTAGTCACCCACCGTAACCGGGGATGTCTAATATATAAATCCATTAGAGGAAAAAGAGGGGATAATTCCTTTCAAAGCCAATGGGGAACTAAACTAAAAGGGTTGCTGCCCCTAGTGCTTGTCACCAGCATACCATAATAATTCGATACATCCTTTAAAGATCATATTTCATAGTTTATCAATCATCAACCTACTACGAAAATGAGCAGGGTTTTTTTTACTATCTCATCCACCGCTGAAAATGAGGCGAACATGAGCAGATGGAATCATCAATGTGAAGGCTGGCAGATATTTCACTCTTCCAAGTAGGGATAATCATGAGGGAAAGTGCTCAAATCCAAATGAAACACAGTAACAACGTTGAAAAGAGATTTTGATTAGTGTTCATGTTTCTAGGGGCATATAGTGTATTGCCTTTAATCAATACTAATATATGGTAATTTATAAGCAACAAAATATTTTCAATTAATTTATCAGAATTTAATATAATAATTACAGTTGAAATCTAAGAAAATAAGGCATAGCTATATAAGATATAAGTTTTTTTATATAGCATGATATAAAAAACGACTACGTTGCAAACAAACAAAAAAATCGGATGAGAACGCAAAAAAATTGCGCAAATGTTTTAAACAGTGTGCTAATAATTTAAATTTTAACTCATAAAGTTACATTTTAATCAATTTTTGAAATTTTTTATAAAATCCTCACATATTAATATAAACGGTAATTTTATTAGTTCTTATTATGATATCTATCATATTGATAATACTGTGTCCAAAAAGTAAGACCAATTTTCAATTTAAAATTCCCGGGTCTTATGGAATTTCAATTTTTGTTTCTTTTTTAGGTTGCTGGCACTGTCCTTGATATCTGTTGGAACTTTTACGTCAAATATTCAATAGTGATTGAGTTGCTTTTGTGAGACGCTAAAACGGATTCCAGCGATTTTTGAAAGGTCTGAATTAATTAAACAAAGAACTTGCACTAAATTTTGTTTGCGGAAAAGTATAGAATGTTGCAGAAGGCATTCGGTAAGCATTCCTATATCGAAAAGAAATGTTTACTAGTGGTATAAACAGTTCCAAGAAGGCAGAGAACGCGTTGAAGACGAAGATCAGTCTGGTCGACCATCAACATCAACATATGAAGCTCTCGTTCAAAAAATTAAAGATTTGGTTCTTGCAAACCGACGATTTCAATTAGAGACCTTGCTGATGATGTTGGATGCATGTTAAAGCGCTTCATATGTAAAATTAGTTTCACAAAAACATATAAAACATTTTTTTGTGAATATTATTAAAATAATTTAAACTTTTTGAATAAAATAATTTTAATTTCTTAAAGAATTTTAAATAATTTAGTAACTTTAAAATATCCTTCATGTGTAAAAACTATCCTTCAAACTTATTCATTATATTAAACTAACTCAGTTGTTCTAATATATTAGAAAAATAATATGATTAATTGTGGAGTAAAATGTAAAATCCATACTTTTATATAAATAATTATTCTCAGAATAATATTTTTAAACTCGAATGTGCATTTTACTTTGTTAAATTCCAATGCGCAAAACTCTACGTTTCAGCAGGATAATGCACGAGCGCATGTTGCTGGTATTGAACGTACCTTCCTCGATTCGGTAAATGTTCGGCTGTTGCCCTGGCCTACACGTTCACCAGATCTGTCGCCGATAGAAAACGTCTGGCCCAAGGTTGCCGAGCGAATGGCTCGTGACCATACGCCAGTCACTACGATTGATGAGCTGTGGTATCATGTTGAAGCTGCATGGGCATATGTACCTGTACATGCCAAGCAATCTGTGTTTTACTCAATTCCCAGGCGTATAAGTGCTGTTATTACTGCCAGACGTGGTTGTTCTGGGTAATGATTTCTCAGGATCTATGCACCCAAATTTATTGAAAATTTAATCACTTGTTATTTCCAGTATAATATATTTAACCTATAAATATCATTTTGATATTTGTATTTCTTCCTGGTGTAGCAATTGTAATGTACAGTAGTGTATTTAAAAACACTAATGAAATTTAATTTTAAATGTAAAGAGACAAAAACAAAAGTGGCCAAGACAAATGATCTTGCGGGTCCCTTTGGAAAAGCATCATAAACATTTTACATGCCGCATCTGCCGCATGTAAAATTATATATCCACATATTACATTTAGACCCAAAATATGCACTTTTTTGAAGTGAAAAAATGGAACATAATCAGTTTTTATTTTTGTGTTTACTATTATTTTTACTTGTAAACATTGATAATATAATAATAATGATACTAAACGCGCATTGTAAAGAAATATATAGCACTAAAAATTAAATATAAAAAATATATAAACATAAATGAAATCATTGAAAAATATTTATTTTATTAGTGCAATATTCGTTTCTCCACTCTTTCACTTAGCTTTTGCAAATAGATCTCAATTTGGGTATTTGAGCATCGTAATGGGTGTTGCAGGTTAGCGTCGTTATGTTTGAGCATGTTTTGTGTTTGGTCAATTTCATATTCGGGAAGAAAAAAAAACCGATTTGCTGGTATTTATCATAAGTTCAATAGCGCTAATACCTTTTTTGTGTCAGATTTCGCAAATTGGAAAATTTCTCTTTTGTGATTTAAGTGTTATAAAAATCTATTTTTGATTCTTATGTCTCAAAAATGTGCTTTAATTCAATATTTCATTGTAAATCAACCAGTTCCATACAATAACATTACATTGATTTTCACTACTTTGGCTATAATAAAATAAATTTATTTTGCAAAAGTGTGATAAGTCTCATGGGT
Source organism: Caerostris darwini (assembly GCA_021605075.1). NCBI lineage: Eukaryota > Metazoa > Arthropoda > Arachnida > Araneae > Araneidae > Caerostris > Caerostris darwini. Next base: position 15,334 of record BPLQ01005065.1, read on the forward strand.
TGGAAAAATGTTCAAGATAATGTTCGCGGGCCTCGGATTGTCCACGCTTGGACTAAAATATGGAATTAAAAAATCCATCATTTGTTTTGAAAATTTCTTCTATATCCTAGGAATAAATCTGTACTGCCTTATACAATTTATCAATAGATGTTGTATATAATTGAAAGTGGGTTAAATAAATAATCTAATGCAGTAAATACATTTCTGTGTACTTATTTAAACAAAATTTATAAGCAATCAAAATTAAACAATCAATAAAATCTAAGAAAGAGTGAAATTTTTATCAATATCAGCAATCGTTACCATAGCTTCTATTATACCAGACATTTTTATGGCTTTGTTTAGTTACGATAAGTGTTTATAAAGTTATTAATAGGATTCTGTTAAATATTATTTTAATTGAGAGTGAAACCTTTGAAATTTTGCTTTACCTCAATTGATTGCATTATTAAAATATATATAACAAAAAAAATTAAGTTCTATAATAATTAAAAATTTAACATAACTGATTTTGCCATCTTCTATACGCTTTTATCATTCTAACCTTCCACGACTGTCTGTCGGGAATGTGGACAAAATTTAAATTGCATGTCTCAAAATTAAAGAATCATTAGAGCCAATGGGATAAGTGAAGAATTCTAAAATTTATAACTTTTAAATAAAATAATTAAAAACAATAGTAATAATTTACATTCTGTGAATTATTGAGCAAAAAAAAAAAAAGTAAGGAAAAGTAAAGAGATTTAACAGCAATTGATGAAAATTCCTTGGGTATTTAAAAAAAAATTGGAAGGTAAAGGATCAGGTAAAGGAAGATCAAATCTTTCTAAAAAATAAAATTTCAAAGATATTTTCTTAAAGAATTGAACTTATTTGCGCAACATTTAAATTGAACTTATATTTAAAATAGAATTATGTACACATTGTCGTTTAATTTTTTGCTACATTTAAAATACTAATAGGAATTTCGTTACACTTTTAAACTTCCGTAACTTAGTCATAAAATTTTTCATAAAAAAAAAAATATCTCTACTTTTAACGTAACATTTTCTTATTTTGTAATAATATTTTTATCTATAAAATATTTTAAACCATATAATGTTTTGTTATTTATAATTTTTTTTTTGTTTCATTAAATGGTTCTCAAAGGAAAAAGGATTCATATAGAAATTTGATGGATAATTTATTCTCTCATTTTCAACCCTCATTAAAGGCAACATGAACTGGAAGTTTTGTACTGATGATAATTTACATGTTAGCGTTATTTTATAATTTATGTAATTATTTCCAAGCATATCTTGCTTTCTTAAAGCATTTGCTGAATATTTTCAAATGCTCGTTTTAAAGCTATCCCATTGACTATATACAGTGATTAATTAATAGCAAAATCTTTATTAAGAATTAAATTTATCAAATTTATTTATTTTAAACAAAATCTGTTATTAAATTTAAAGAAAAATTAACTTAAAATAAAGAGATTTTATAGCTTTCTGAAAAAAAAAATCCCAATATTTTCATTAGTTTAAAACGCTTTATAAAATACATATATTTAAAAGCATTTCCATATTGGCCTATATCATATTGGCTCAAAAATGATTTAATAAATTTGAAATTTAAAATGGATGTCTAATATTTGCGATAAATATAACAAATTGTTTTGATTCGTATTTAAATTTCAATTAATGTCTTTTTTTCACTTCGTTTTCTGTGATGTTTTTTTTTATAAAGTGTGTTCAAAAAAATTGCTAAAATCATTTAAAAAATTACACCTAATAAATATTCTTTTTGAATTCCTGGAGAGATTGCTTGATTGAAAATTTTTAATGCATTTAATTTATCATATTGAACCTTGGATGATTCCCGAATTTCAACGTTATTTTTTTATCTAAATTTGTTATTTTATGTCACTTTATAAATACAAGCAAACAAGAAACAATGTTCCAATTACGAGTTTATTATTTATTTTTGAATGACAGCATTCAGGATGAACTATCCTGCTGGGGCTATTTCAGACATATTTAAACGAACACAACGAGAAAAAGCTTCTCTGAAATAATTGTAAATATAATATAGTACACATAGCAAATAATATATATAAATGTTAATTTAAAATACGCTATTCTACACTCATGTCCATAAATTAAGGATAACTCAGAATCACACAGAAATTGAACTCCTAAACTAAAAATTTCACCTGTAGAATTATCACACATCTTGAAGAAGAATATGCAAGTTACAGGAAACCACCAGATGGCGCTTCGGATAGTAGGTCACAATGACGAGTGTAAGAGAGGGGTATATAAGGAGTGGTGGCAAAGAAGTAAAATTGTTCACAAGTGGTTTAAAAAGCCTTTCAGTGCAATAACCGCATAGTTATGGCACAAAGGAAGCATTTGGATGATTTTTTACGTGGTAGAATTATCGGACGACAGGAATGTGGACGTACCCAGCTGGAAGTATCGAGGAACTTGAATCGCCCTGAGTGTCATCTCCAGGCTTTGGCAACGATTCCAAGATGATGGTAATGTGAGTAGATGTTACAGCACAGGTCGCCCCGAGTTACAACGCCGAATGAGGACCGGTATTTAGCAGTTGCTGCCAAACGAAACAGACGGAGCACAGCATCAGACCTGTCTCGTCAGCTCTCTTCAGCTACCGGTACGACAGTTTCAAGGTAGATCGTAAAGGAACGCTTAGGGCACATTGGTCTATATGCTCGTAGGCCTGTCAGATGTGTTCCACTTACCGCAACTCACTGCCGCCTGCGATTAAACTGGAAGTAGAGTGCATGCATTGTGGACACCGCAACAGTGGTCTGGTGTGATGTTTTCCGACGAGAGCCAGGTTTAGTTTGCAGTCTGATTCTCGCCGGACTTTCATATAGGGGAGAGCGCCAGGTGCCGTTACCACCAAGAGAACACCATTGAACGACACCGTTACGGTGGTGCAGGATGGCTCGTTTGGGAGGAATTACGGAACACAATGTATGAAATATATATTCATAAATTACACACACGTATATATCATAAAGGATTTCTCATGAAAGGCATAAATGATTGCTATAGATATTTTTAATTGCGATGTAGTAATGTTCTGGTAAATAATTTGTATCTTTACGTAATTTTTTTAGTAACTAAGCCCATAATAACTATGGATTATTTTCCATATTTTTATTGTTAATTTAAATATATATAAACAGTTTCAGACACTGTCAGACTTTTTCACTAGGTGATCATTCTTCTAGATGCACACTGCAATTCTTTTTCTATCTAAAAGACCTGGAAAAAAATGCGTTTACCTATAGTAAAATGCCTTTCATTATTAGATGCCTCAATTCGTAAAATAAACTCGCAAGGACATGGAGTGTTCTCAGAAAACATACTTTCTACAGTGCACGAAAATTCTGATAATGTTGGATTTTAAGAATGAAATGCTACACTAAATCAGATATATCTGCTGGTTCTCTAGGAAGACCACTAAAATACTGCTACATTATTGTATTTTTAATGAAAAAACTCATTTATGGTTCAAAAATTCTAAACAGGTTGTTCGAAACATAATGTTACTATCGTGTCACCATGACTAATTTGAGGCACCTCATATCAGCATATGAGTTGACTAGGATCTCAAAAAAGTAATCTAGAATTCAATTTAAATGCAATCTTTATATGGACTAAATAAAAATTTTGCTGTATTTTGTTCAAATGCCAGCACTTTGGCTGACTCGTGGCTCAGTGGCAACATGAGCCGCAGGTGAGCATTAGGGAGGTGGTTCAATCCACTGGTGCCTTGTTGTAGACACTGTTTCAAAAAAACGAGAAGACTCGATGGTATTTGTGATGATCAGCATCTTTACTCGTTAGTCGGTGGGAGCTGTTCCAATTTTTTCCCATACGATACCCAAATGCGGGGTAGTTCTCCATAAAAGTCCTTCCTGAAAGCATTGCCCTTCGCCTTCAGCGACACTGAGCAGAAGTATGACTTCTACCTACGGGTGCTTTCATCACAACAAAAGCTGCATCCTCTCTTCCTCCTTCCATCAGGGATACGTCATAAACAATAAAAGCAGCACTTTGACCGAAATACATTCGCAACTTCCTCCTATGTCCCCTAGCCTACTGATCTAATATAACTTTATGAAAAAGGGATTTATTATGCTCTTCTCCCAACATAATGACAACATTGATTCATCATCTCATGCCTAGATTGGTCCTCAACTGGCTGAATTTGCTGGAAGCCTTTTTATTTGAAAATATAAAAAATACTAAATATTTAAATAAACCAAATGTATATATTTTCAACACTTCATAGTCTTAAAATCAAATCACAAATTTGTAGTTTAGAATCCATTTTTATGAACTTGAAAAAGATTTGTATTTTTTAATAAAAAATGACATGTCTTTCACATATTGAAAATGTATGGTTCATCGAATCAAAATTTATTACAGATCAATCATTAATAAGAAAATATTTTGAATTAAAAAAAACACTTACTCATCATTATACGGTGTATCACGTAGTTCTTCTTCATCATCCGTAAAGCGAAGAAAATTAACTTAACGATAGATAAATCAACAGGACCCAGCTGGCCACGATCAACATGGAAATAACTGAAAATAAGAATGGTTTGCTTCCTTAATTTAGAAGAAACCAGAAATCTAGAAGGTTTGATTAATGTACGTCTGTAATAGCATCAATAGATCGCTATTTTCTCAATGAGAAGCTATTATTTAACTCAAAACCATAATCTATAGATCGTTGATTCATGGTAATCATGCAACTATCAGTTGATTTTCCAGCTTTGTCGTATGTTCTTTAAAGGAATGAAGGACGCACTATAGGAAATTTATAGTTTATATACCCAGCCTGATCGATTTTCAAGCATTAAAAATGCTATTAGTTTTATTAAGCAATCATTTTTGCTATTAGGTCCCCCAAAATAACTTAGATTAGATAATTTTGAATTAATAATAGAAAAAACAAAGAAAGCCCAAGGAAAAAATTTAAAATGTATGTTCTAAAAGAACATAAACTACTTCTTAATAACAAATAACACTTAAACTTTTGGAATCAAACATCTTTTGATAATGTATTAAATTGGCAAAAATAATAAATAAAAACGCTTTGCTTGAGGAAACATTTTGATGTTTATGTATTTCAAATATATATGTAAAATTTTCTTACAAAATTAATTTGAATTACTTTTTAAATTTTAAAAAAGCAAATTTTGTGTACTATTTTCACTGATCCCAGCCATACTACCACAAAAATCATAACAAATTAGTAAAAAAAAAAAAAAAAAACTTTATCTCATTTATTGAAATAATTATAGATTATTCATTATATTCAAATAAAGGAAACCAGATGATAACTGTACCCTTAGAATATTAATGCCTTTGTATATTTTGCCTACTAGTATGCTGTCAAATATTACTGTTTAATGCAATGACAAAAAATTAGTATTTTTTTATTTTCTACTATGCACAAATTAAAAAAATTGTAAGTACTAAGAAAAAACATTGGATTTTTTAGTTTATTAGCTTTTAAAGTTATGATCACACTACCATATTTTTACTTACTGAAACAGCTTATTATTGTGAATATTAAACAAATGATAATTAAATAAGACGGTTTTTAAATAAGCGTAATATTGCAGAAAATTAAAAATTTTCATTTTTTTTACTTAATTGAAAATTAATTAATACAAATGCTTTCGTGTTTTTAGGCTATAGAACAAGAACAATAAAATACTAATAAGGGAATTAGTTCTAATTTTAAGGTCAAGAAAACAAATGCATTAATATTTTGCTTCATACAGGAAATATTTTCAATTACAAATAAAATTATAAAACTTGTTGAAAATCAAAATTATATTGATAATAGAAATGTTGTATTTTTGCATCTTTTACAATAATTGGAACGTGTCCTGGCCTCGAACACTTGCCCGGTATGTAGAGCTCGGACAATGAATTCAGAACATCTTTTGAAATGTCCAGGACTGAACAGGGAGGCTCAGCACCAGGGAGAAGTATTGCAGTTATATTGGGAGGCCAGAGGCCTCATGGACTGAAATAAAATGTCTACCTCCTTTATTTACTCTCTCTCCTTTTGATTTTTGTGATGTGTGAGACGGATTTATTGTTAAATTCCTGGCTTGCGGTATATTTGCTTCGTTCTGCTTGTTCCTTCTTTGTTTGTGATCCTTATTGGATTGGATTGATTTCCAATAGAACTATATGTTACAACAACAATAACTGGAAAATTAATTTAATTAACAAAATTATGTAAGTTTATTATGTATCATTTATTTATTGACTATTTTAGTTTAACTCTGTCGTTTATAAACTACATTCAAATTTATTCATATATAAGTACCTCCTCTCATTATATATATATATATATCGTCTTACATATCATATCCTATCTCATTTATATAATATCAAAAATAGATACAGAAAAATATTTCCTACATTAAAAAGCCCCAATTAAAAAATTGTAATACTTCTGTAATTAAATTTTAGTATAGTATACATCAATTCCCTTTTTTTACACTTTTATTTAACTTTTATTTAATCATTTCCTTATAGCAGCAATTTATCTCTCAACCACTGCTTAACACATTTTGCTTGATTTACTTAATATTAGGTATCAAGTTTTCTTTGCCAGACTTTTGACATAAATGAAGACTCCAGGAACATTCTTTTTTTTAATGATTTCCTGCCTGGCCTGATTACTATATTATTCTTTTTCTTCTATATTGGCGCAACAACCCCATGTTCAAGTGAGGACTGTCTGCGAAGTACCATTTATAGCTGTCTGTCTATTAATGACGGATTGTCTATAGGGTCTTTAATACGTCTTCATCATCACTTATAATGCTATACACTGAGGAAAAGTTAGACAGATTGGATTTATTTCTCCGTTACATTTAACAGAAATATGAACTTTATTTTCTACCGAAAATTTAGCGATGTCCATAAATGGTTTTATGTCAAAAAAGTAAGTAAGCAATGATAAAGACTATTTGCAGATAATATTAGAATAGCTAAATTTTACAGAATTTTAAGTACAACTAATATTACACTTCAAAAACAAGGAAAGTTAATATTTCACTCAAAATAAGCCACACATTTATTTTAAAAAGCTACAAGGAAATCAAAATATAATGGATTAAAAACTCAGTAATACACTTGCATAAATGTAAAATTTATGAAAGTTTCTATACTTACATTCGTCGTACGTCATGATTGTTTTTTCAAACCTAAATGCACAAATGAACAGAGGTTTTATAAACATAACAGTATTTTTTTTATTAAATAAAGAATATAGAAAATGATTTAAAAATTAAAAAAAAACTATGGTATTTAATAAAACCGTGTAACTATTTTTCAATATTCCCTAGAAAGAGAATACACACTTATTTTTAATGATGGTAAATATGCATAACTTTATTTTCATTTATAAATAACGATGCTGCTATGTCTAAATAAAACAAAACGGCTACTTAAAAAAATTTAAGTAGCCGTTTAAAATTGAAATTATTTTCTTTTTTAAATATTTAATATTTATTTCATTTAGTTGAATTCACTTTTGATCAATTTTATCTTCACAATCAATTTATTCATTAGTCATATTATTCCGTAGTTACTTATTTTTCTTCCAGTAACTGAGCCTAGGCTTTAATTTCAATAAAATTCTGTTAATTTCTTCGACCTTATTATTCTGCTTTATAGATATTTTATAAAAAAAAATGTAATTTTTCCTAAAAACTTATGCTATTTTTTAAAAATCATCCATTTAACAGGAGATACAATCCTTCAAAACGTCCAAGAAAAAACCCTTTCGATGTTTTGATAAAATTTATAACTCCACGAACTGTTGGGGCCTGTTGGCCGAGTGGCTAGCACTATGGCGCTCGGTACCGCAGGTTTCGTGTTCGCGTCCCGGTGGTGACATGGGTGTTTGTAGTGGTTCGAAATCCACTTTAAACTCTAGGTCCCGGTCTGTTTAGCCTAAAGTGTGCATAAGATGACCGTATAGCGATAAACCAAACATCGAAATGTTTAATCATTTGATATGTACAACATTCTGTTAATAAATTAATGATGATTGTCTTTTAGCTAGTTAATTAGAATGTTTTTACATATAGATTCAATTAATGTGTAAAATAACTGATGAAGTTCTATAGAGCATTGTATTTCTATAACTTAAAATACTAAAACTAAGATATCCCTTATTTTCTTTTCAAATCATTCCATATTCAAGAAGTGCTCTTTCATCTTGCACAGAAATTATCAACAAAATCGAATTAGTTTTCCTTTATTTTAATAAAAGTGTAAATTTAGAGAGAAAGCAACTCTTTATGCAAATGCCAATGTTGTTAAAATATAAATGTTTTACAATAACTTGTTTACATAATATTTTCAAAGTTTAACAGCTTGCTGAGGATTTAATAATTACAAATGATCAATTGTAGAGAAATTGCATAATATAGTCACCCCATTTTCTGTTATAATTCTTCGCAGAGAAATTTTTTATGAATATAATGGATATTTATAATATCTGGCAAAAATAGGATACCTATTTTCAATCATTTTGCTGGAATGAATAATTTAATATTTGGAAATTAAAATAAAAAATTTTAAAATTTTTTGGGTGATTTGACTTTAATTTTATGATTTCTTTTATTACAGAGAAATAAAACAAATATTCGTATTTTATTCAAAAATATGATTTATATTCAAAACAGAAATAAAATAAAGCCTAATCAACATGGAATATAATTTTTTTGTATTAATTGGTGAAAAATGCTTACCCTTAGATTATTACTCTTATGATGGTAGAATATTTCTCCTGAGCTATAAATATATGAAAAAAATAACTATAACATGAAATAGGTGTATTGTAAAAATAGTTACATAATTTTTTACTGAAGATCAAATGAAGCACTTCATTAAAGAAAATTTTTGATTATTTAGAAAAAAATTTTTAAACCAGAATAAATTTGTAAAATTTTGTTAAACCTGTTAATGAAATTGTTGAACTAATATTACAGTATTAAAAAAAGTATTTGCTACAAAATGTTAGACAAATTTTAAAATGCAGAAATACATGAATAAAAATCCAAACACTATCATTGCATTTAAAAAGAAAATTATAATTTGAAAGATGAAGTAATTCATAATCATAAATGTATATGTTTAAGCATACAAAATAAAATTAGTATTAAAAATGTATTGCATATTTGTATTTAATGATAAGTTAATTAAAGATGACCTATCAAGTAACATACAGTGAAATATTTACAAATAAAAGAAATATCTATAAGAATAGAAAAAATTACAATTTTCAAAAGTGTTAAAAACGACCTAAAAAGTCACAAATTTGAAAATTCACCTTAAAAATGTGTAGATTATTATAAAAAACGTTAAAAATAAATTACATCAATAAAATAGGGACCTAAGATCAGGTATAAGATATTTAAAATCATCTGATATCCACTCAATGTATTCGTAGAAAAAAGTTTAATTAAAAATACATAAAACTAGAAGCTTATATATAGCTATGCATTAAAAAAGTAGAAATGGTTCTAATATCATCAGAATATTAAAGACCAAATGAATAATAATGAACATCCAAAAAGATCCATTTTAGAAAAAAAAATATAACAGATGTGATTATTTTCAAGCAAAATTAAAATGTGCATACATGCAAATATTTTAACAAGAGATTTAAACCTGAAACAATTAAAATTAAAATAAACAGGAAATTTTAATGATTTGTGTTTAGGAATAACTGAAAAATCTAATAAAATTGTTTAAATTAAAATAATGAATATCAATCAGCTTGATAGAAAATTAAAAGGTCATACATAATGACCTTTTGGCAAATGCAAGGGAAAAGAAATGGAATTTTTTAATAAGTATTAAATGATCATAAATGTTTTGGAAAAACATTAAAATAATAAATGAAATCTTTGTGATCAAATTAATGAAAATTGGTGTTCCATATTTATAAAGAAAATGTAAAGGTTTTTTTTTTTCATTTAAAACTACCAGAAATACAGGAGATATGATTTTATCTAGATCCTAGAAGGAAACAGTTGCTTCCAAACAGTTGTGATAAAAAAAATAATTTTGCAAAAAGTTATTCAATGAAAAATGTTCCAGGTTTCACTGCAATTTTAAATAACTGTAAAATGTTTGCTTTTCAATTTCTAGCATAATATTTTTTCAGAAATTAACTTTATTATTATCCATGGATAAAGGAAACTGCATACAAAATGATATTTTTTATGTAAAATTATATTCAAAAAATTATTTCGTGTTATTCTTTTGAATTAGTTGAAAAAGAAATAATAAAAACCATGAAATATTTATATATATATATATATATATATATATATATTTCATGGTTTTTATTGTTCCAAAAATTGAATATATACATTTATATACATATATTCAAAATGATGGTAAAACTTTTTTAAAAAATTAAATTTGTACTAGTAACACTAATGAAATAAAGCTAACAATTTGAAAGGTCCTAAAATTAAAAATGTATATCAATTATGGAATTTCGGAAATGAAACAAATATATTAATTAGATTACATTGTTTTTTAGTCACAAATGATGAATGGTCTGAAAATTTTTAAAGGAAAGAAGGGAATATAAGGTTATTAAAAATTATTTAGGATTAAAATTATTTAGGATAAAAATTATTTAGATAAATATGTATATATTCCTTATGTGGTAAGTGAAAAAATAGCTTAAAATGTTTCAAAGGATTAGAAGATCTATATAGAATTATATTGAATGATAATATTACTTAAGTAAGATTTATTTATTCATGATTATTTAGAAATGAATTCTAAAATAAAATATTAATACACTAAAAAAGGCAACGATATTTCAATTCTATTCATTAGAAATTAAATTGAAATAAAACATATATAAAGCATGATAAACAAGATAATAAAGTAATATACTGATAACATCATGATTGAGCAGATAAATAAAGAGAAATTAGAAAAAAAAATAAATACGTATAATATAAGGTAGTAAAATTTTAATTATATACTATGATATATAAAAGTAAAGATTATAATTACATATTATGTATTTGCTATAAAAAGTAAAGAAAAAGATTTAAAATAAATTACGAAAATAATAAAAGGCTAAATTTCAATAAGATAATAGAGGTGTTGAAATAATGAACATAATATTTAGATCTAGATATTATTCCCTTTTCCAGATCCAAATAAAGAGCAGAAAGTTTACAATGGGTAAAACAAATTAAAGATGTATATTTGAGTGTGATAAAAAATTATTTCCCATTCCCTTGAGATATTAATTAGTTCTCCGTCAAGCCCGTAGAAGATAGATAGGACTCTTTGGGATGTCTTAGGTAGGATATTCGGCATTTTATCGACATATTTCCCATCATAAATTTTCTGTCATCATAGTTGTAAATACACAAGAATCACAATATGAATTAAAATGTTTAGAAGAAGGAACACTTTTCCTAGATTTTTTTTTTTTTTTTTTTATTTGAAGGAAGTTTGCATAGATTGGAAATATTGATTTATGGATTTGTTCAGTGCGTCATAAGTAAGGGTGTGAATAAAATAAGTGAGAAAAAGTTGTTTTTATGTAAAAAATATTAAGAGTATTGCTTATATTCATAACTAAGTGATTTAATTGCATTATTTAAGATAAAAATTCATTTTCAAACAATATAATATGGATCAACAAGAAATATAATCAATTATAATTTTTATTATATCATTCAAAATTTGACATTGTATATCATTCAAAAATTTGAATTTGTTTTGAATCTTTTCAATATTTAATATATGACTAAACTATCTATATGTATAAAATATTCATATATTATTACTTTCATATATTATCCATATATATATTTCCGGTTCATATATTTATTTTTCTCTCCATTCGTTTTTCTCTTATCCTAAGACATATACTATTTCTATATTATTTTAGAACTTTCATTCAATATAAACAACTTAACTACATCAAACAACTTAATTATATAAATAATGATTATTAACATAAATAGTAATCAATACAGAAGATTAAAATAAATGTGGTTATTATTTATATCTAGGTACATTGCACATTAGAAACACAGAGAATGAAAATAATACAAACTTTTGCGGTTGATTAAGTATTATAAACATATTAAAATCATAAAAACTGGTTATTCTATGTATTATTTGAAAAAAATTAAATAACATAGATGAAATTTAATAACATCAAATCATTACCATATAAATCAATTTAAATACAATTATCAGAGAGAAAAACACTAACTCAATATGTAGTAAACTATTAAAATAGATAATTAATAAAAGAAGTTTTAAATATATTATGGAAATCTTTCATTGAAAATGTTTAGAATTGTGACTAAAAGCAAGTGAATATTTTCTTTAAGTTAAAATTAATACTAGTATTTTCTTATCAGATTAGAAAAAAAAAATTATTTTGTATTTTCTAAATATATCCATTTTAAGCACTTTTTTGGAAAGATATCTTTATCCTATAAAATGTATGTTGTATACAATTTTTAACCTTTATTGCATTTTATCTAAATTTTTAAGTAAAAAATATAAGTGTCTAAACTTATTTCTGCAATGAATATTTTACAGATCTTATCATTTTGTTAGAACAAAGCATTTTTATTTGAAATCGGGTGGGCATAATTCTTTTCCATAATATCTTTACGTCCATAATTTATTTCACGCAGTATGCCTGAAACAGATTTTATAAATATCTAAGATAACTTTTAGATATTTACAAAAATATCAAATTCTCTGTGAGAAATTGCAACAAAAAAAATAACTTTAAAATACCATGTAAGATTTGTTATTATAAATATGAAAAATAAGCCTAAAAAATTACAACAAGTAATATATATTTAACGTTATTCGACAAATTAAATAAATTATTGCATTTTTGAGAAGATATTAATAACCAGCTGTGTATTATTTTTTCAAAAATACTAACATGATAAGAATTTGCCGAAAATATACCAATTAAATAACTAATAATGGTAATTTAAAAAATCATCTAACAAAATATGGTAATAATTACAAAGATAACTATGTATCATAATGAATCCTTAACAACTTTCAATAAATTTAATGCAAAAATTTGATATTTTTCAAAGCTTTCTTTAAAATTCTTATAAAATTTTTAAATCTTAAAAATTCAGTTATTATTATACAACATATATTATTTATACAAGAAACCTATTTAAATTGATTTAATGAAATTATTCATAAGTTAAATTTAGAGACAGAAAAAGAAATTAACTTTAATTCAATGCAGAAAATTAAAACAAGTGCTCTAAAAACATGAGAAACAAAAAAGTGAACTTATTATAATTGTAATACATTTATAATATAATTTCTACTGAAACTTTTTTCACGGTATTATTTATTTAGTTCTCTTTTATAAAATGTCCTAAAAAAGAATTACGACGATTTTTTTATTACGAATCTTTTTTAGATAATTTTGAAATTCAAATAACTTGTTTTTCTAAAAAAGAAAAAATATTTCACAGAGGGTTTTTAAAAAATAAATAATTGCTTAAATTTTTTTAAAAAATGTATCATTAAAATTAAATATAAACTAATATATATATGATGTATATATTTATATATTATAATTAACTCATTCATTCTTAAAATGATACTCCCTTAAAGGATCAGACAACAGAACTTACCGAAGATGTTGATCCTTCAACGCTTCTTTCTGAAATAAATAAAGTTGTTTCAACGCATCTCTCGTTTGATTCTGTTGCCATAGTAACATGTCTGACATCATCCGCCTTCATTGGTGGCGCTTATTGCAGGGAGAAATGTGAGGTATGTTTAAAGAGACAGAAATCGGGATTTAAAACATTTTCTCTCTTTTAACTCGTATAGAATTATTACATTACACCAATTTTAATACTGGATTTGAATTATCATCATTGTCTTCATTACCATTATTATTAGGAAAATAAGAACACTTATTTTTGTTTCTCCTCTAATTGTTTTTTTTTTCTGCCATGAAGAATCTTTTATTATTTAAATTATTTTTTAGGGAAAATATGATTAAATATATTTTTCTTTCTGAGTGGGAATCTAAAGAGAAAAGGCAAACTGTATAACTTTTCATTATTTGCAAAATATATTATTTGCTTATATATTTATTAGCTTCATTTTCATAATTCGTACAATGTTATGATATATTTTTAACGAAATAAGGACGGACTGAATTTCTGAAATAAATATATTATAATTTCTTACATATAATCCACAGATTATTCGTTAGAAACATTAGAATTTATTCTCTCTTTCATTGGGTGTACTTTTCTTGGTAGAAGAACTGTGAAAGATGTTAAAATAAAAAATAAAAAAGATGGAGAATTTAGAAGTTTTTTCTAACCATCAAATTAAAGAGTTATTATTTTACGGAAATTTTGCTATTCGA